>JACXGJ010009415.1:0-24354 GCA_016801105.1 Esox niger
GACGCTTCTCCTGACTCCTTGTTCTCCTTCGGGTGTGGACGCTTCTCCCAACTCCTTGTTCGGAGTGGCACGTATGTTTCCCAGGATGTTGGTTGTCCACGGTATTCTCATGTGACTGTGCACCCCAGTGGGGAGATCACAGACCACCGTCAGGAGGAGAACACGCAGTGATGAATATCAAGGGGGTCCGTTGTCCATGGCAACACGTGCCTGCCTCAAAAAGTTCTCCACTTACAATAAAACTTGATTCTGAGTGTGTAACATAACGTCTTAATCAATCATATTTGTAACATGCATCATTAATATGGCTACAGTATATACAAAACCAGAAACATTGGAAAAGTGAAAAGAACAAGGGAAAAAGTGCACATTATCTGGTAACCCATCTGTTTCTACAACCAGCTCCGGTCTATAGTGTTTCTAGAATCTGGCAACCCATATGTTAATCTGCAGCATAAAGCTTTGGGAATGTGTTAAGCCATGTGTATGTGCTGTATGTGCCCACGTTGTGTGTCCGTGCATGTTCATGTGTCTATAACACAGCACTGTATGTGCAAAGTGAAGGAGTGCAAGGCATGTTGGAGTCTAGGTATGTCTGTGTGTTTGTTTCTACGTGTGTGCGTGCGTGCGTTCGTGTGTTTCCTAGATGGCCTGCTCTCTCTGTAAGTCTATTCCAGGTATACTCCGTTCCGGTTCAGAAGCCAACGCCGCCTCCCGCAGCACCACCATGTGATCTTCGGCGGCGTGCAGTGATTGGTCGATCCAATCCATGCTGCCAGACATGTGACAGGCATTGCGGGTCACCAGGACCAGGTGACTGACGGACAGGAGGAGGGCGGTGGCCCTAAGGGGACAAAGGCAGTCATTGACAATCCATCCATCAGGAGAAACATTGACACACAAGTCTTAATGATCCCAGGGCTCTTCCTCTGTCAACACCGTCTACCTGTGGCAATGTGTGTCCGGTAGAACAGTATGAGTCCCTTTAACAGAGCTCTGCGCTTGTCTTTTTACCCAGAAGCCCTTGTCTTATGAAACCCTTGCCAAAATGACGTTGTGTGTCAAAAGCCAATGTGATTCTGTACCTGGCGTCCAGCAGTATGGGGTCCAGTGGAGGATACATGGACCGCACGACGTCATCAACCCTACGGATACAGGAGGACGACGGGGAGGTCATGAGGTCATAATGTTTCGATTAACTGGTTGGTTCCAGCCCTGAGTGCTGATTGGCTTGAAACCATATTATACTAGACTATATGTACTGTACCACACAAAGGTTTTAGGAAATTACATGAGTAAAATTAAATGTTAGAAATTGCCCCTGGGGTTTGCGGTGTATGACCAACATTAAATGCCGAACAGCCCATTGGCTGTACACCACTCCCCCTGGTTTCTGATTGGTTAAGTATAACCTAATAGCTGCGAGTCCACATGGATGTTACCTTGGACTGATACGTTTAGCAACACTGATGATGTCACTGAGGCTGGCTGGGGCTTTGACCTTGGCACCAGAGCCCATTGTCATGGCAACCAGCTTTTCAGTCAACGTGTGGCAGATCTGCCAATGACAAAGTTTGTTTTATATCATCCAGTATGACATCACAATAATGATAATGAGTAATTTTGTTAATATTCTTCAGAATGACATCATAGTGAAGACAATGACAGAGTTTGTTGATATCATCCAGAATGACATCATAATGAAGACAATGAGAGTTTGTTAATATCATTTAGAATGACATCATGATGTGAGGCAATGTATGGAGGGTGTAAAATATGGTTATTACACTGTACCTTTAAAATGGAGATACAATGTGAAACCAAACCCCTTTGGGACAAAGAGAGAAAATAGCTCTTAGGAGTTTGCTTTCTTATGGTCATATCAGAGATGCATAACTCGTTCTGATCATGCTATTATCATGATCATTTTAAGTATATGGTACAGGTCCAGACATACGAGGCGTCCTCGATCCAGTCGTCGTTCTCCAGGATGGCCTCGATGTGGGGATTGGTGATGACCACATCATCCAGCTCCAGCTCTGATGGTTCGCTCTGCGTCTCCATGGCACCGATCAGGTCCACGTTAGGCCTGTGGGTAGGAGGGCACGCGTTCTGGTGACGAGTGTTTGATAGAGCAAGGAAGTATGTATCGAACAGGTGATTGAGAAAGTGGGAGTGTGTACTAAAAAGTGTCTGTGTGAGAGAAAGAAAGATAGAATGAGCACATTAAAAAGGAAAAACAGGGAGAGTGAGACGGACCGAGATACTACTGGCTCTAGAACTTGGCCCCTGAATATTTGAGTTGTTAGATTCATTCAAACCCGCTATAGCCATGTCTACGTAGTGAATTTACAATATAAATCCAATGTCTACATAGTGTATCTACAATATAAACTCACTGTCCATGTAGTGTAGCTACAACAAAAATGATATGTCTATGTACTGTATCTACAATATAAATTCAATGTGTAGTCTATCTACAACAAAAATTATATTTCTATGTAGTCAATATACAATATAAATTCAATGTCTACATAGTGTATCTACAAAAAAAATTCTATGTCTACATAGTGAATTTACAATATAGGTTCTCTGTCTACGTAGCGTATCTACAATATCAATTCAATGTTTACGTAGTGTATCTACAACAAAAATTCTATGTCTATGTAGCGTATATCTAAAATATAAATACAATTTCTACGTAGTGTATCTACAACAAAAATTCTGTCTATGTAGTGTATCTACAATATAAATAAAATGTCTGCGTAGTGTATCTACAACAAAAATTTAATGTCAATGTAGTGTATCTACAATATAAATTTAATATCTGCGTAGTCTATCTACAACAGAAATTATATTTCTATGTAGTCTATCTACAACAGAAATTATATTTCTATGTAGTCAATATAAAATATAAATTCAATGTCTACATAGTGTATCTACAACAAAAATTCTATGTCTACATAGTGAATTTACAATATAGGTTCTCTGTCTACGTAGTGTATCTACAATATCAATTCAATGTCTACGTAGTGTATCTACAAAAAAATACTGTCTATGTAGTGTATCTACAATATAAATAAAATGTCTGCGTAGTGTATCTACAACAAAAATTAAATGTTGATGTACTGTATCTACAATATAAATTCAATATCTGCGTAGTCTATCTACAACAAAAATGTTATTTCTATGTAGTATATCTACAATATAAATTCTATGTTGATGTAGTATATCTACTATATAAATTCTATGATGATGTAGTGTATCTACAATATAAATTCTATGTTGATGTAGTGTATATACAATATAAATTCAATGTCTACGTTGTGCATCAACAATGTAGTGTATTTACAATATCAATTCCTTATCTATTTAGTGTATTTACAATATGAATTCCTTTTCTATGTAGAACATTTACAATATGAATTCGTTGTCAATATAGTGCATTTACAATATGAATTATTTGTCTATTTAGTGCATTTTCAATATGAATTCCTTGGCTATGTAGTGCATTTACAATAAGAATTATTTGTCTCTGTAGTGCATTTACAATATGAATTCCATGTCCTACACTTACAATTCTGACAAATAAAAGCATTACCGTGTGATTGAGGTCACTCCTATCCTAGCAGGTGTCAACATTGTAACTAAGACAAGTCTGAATTTATTTGACCATAGGGAGAGGGGGCTCTTCTGAGTTAATACTGCAATGCGGGTTTGACTGAACTGTATTTTTCCTGTGTACGGTTTTGACCTTAGTGCTGTGAAGTCGCTCTGTTCGATCCACAGACTGATCGCTTCAAACCAGCAGGTCAGTCCATTGGGCCTGGGTGAGAGTGGGACACAGTTTAATCAGCTACATCCAGGACTCCCAATCGCCACCTAATGTCGGGCCACCCCCGGGCCACCCACCTCCCCTCTCTAGGGCCAGGAGTTACCTCCTTTTCTCCCCCCCTCCCCCTCCCCGAGGTGACCGGAGGACTGACTTGGAGTGGAAGTGTTGCAGGAGGCGGTGCGGGTGGCAGTAGCGGTGTCGGCACACCGCCACCAGGGCGATGAAGGAGGCCAGGAAGATGGTGGCCAGCACCCCGATGGCCACGATCACCACCGTCTCCATGGTGACGTCAGGTCCCAGGGCGTCAGCGGTGGGCGTCGCGGCGGGAGAATGGCGGTTCGGTCGGAACGGCGTCGCGGTTGTCCGGGCTGGGGGCTTATGATGGCCGGCTCATCTGTGGAGAAGTCCCGTTTAGAGTTTGGGTCATACATAGATGTGACGGTGACTGCTGTCGCTTCACCTTCACCTTTTTGATTTAATCTACAAAAAGTTGTATTTAACTGTTATTGAAACCAGTAAAAAACAAATGCACATACTTGAAACATCAAACCATCTATTCTTATGCACTGTAGAAACTTCTAGCTGCAAGCAAATTGGTTTGTTCTAATGGTGTGCAGAGGTGCAGGGACACGTGTCTCTACCCCTACTTGTGGCGCAACGTTATAATGCTGGTTAAATGTATTCAGTCATTAAACTGCCATACCAGTTGTTTAGAGTGTGAGACGATGTACACACATACAATTAAATGAAACAGAAATAAAGTTAATGTTTTTAAGGAATGATCCATTGGTAAGTTGGTGACACATGCAACTTCGACGTCATGTGTGCATATGTGCTTTGACATAGAAAGGCCGTCGAGAACATGCCCTGTGACTTAACCACTACCCATGTCACACCTCCAAAGCACACATACGACTTAGAGACATTTTATCTCAATTCACCAGAGTCTCTCAGTGGACAAGCCTTGAGTGTGTTTACTCTTTCAGAGCAAATGCTGTCAGCTGATAAAGCCCAGTCGATGGCGACACTAGAATCTCCACATAATAGCGTACATAACAATGCACATATCGCTCATACTGGCATTTCCCACCTCTCCTATATCCGCATCTTATGAGAAACCCATGATAAAAGGTATTGCAGACACAAATCAGAGTTTTTCAGCAGCTTTTTTAAGCCGTGTTTTATGTAAGATGTTTATGATATACTGTGAGTTTTTAATGCGCCTGGAAAGACGCATATCTTTTTACTGTTCGACTAGCTGTTTAGGGGGTACTGCAAAGAAAACTATATCCTTTAAATTGAATAATATATACATGTCCATTAAAAAACTGTATCTACTGAAAATAACCAACATTGTTTAAATGTAAACAAGATCCGTTAAACAGGAACAATGTCCGTTGTGGAGATCTCTTACCCGGCTGCGGTTTCCAGGAGCTCGTGTGAATCGTTCATGTACTTTGGATGGTCTTACAGCAGTGAGTTGTTTTCCCACAGTATATTACTCTGCAGGACCACACATTCTACCTGCCCACTGCCCAGCGTAGTAACTCATTAACCTATTCCTGCCCCCAGGCTGTGTGTGTGTGTGTTTTATGTCTTACTATACTCATAGGGATCAAATGTTACTCTATTGAGGTTAAGGCTAGGGTTAGGTTAAGGTTAGGGTAAGGGTTAGGTTTAGGGTTAAGATTAGGGCAAAGGAGCATGCAATTTCGATTATCTGGTCCCCATGAGGTTAGCTGAACAAACTTGTGTGTGTGTGTGTGTGTGTGTGTGTGTGTGTGTGTGTCCAGCGTAATAGCTTTACAATACATTGGCTTGGCACTTGAACAGGAGTGAGACATAACTGGCACCCAGCCTGTTTGGCAGTCCCAACGGGCAAAGGAATTACAGAATTACAGCATTCCCAAGCAACATTTTGATCTGGGTGATTATGTTAGGTTGTTTCTTTGGAATGCTGTAATTCCTTAATCTGATTAATTTGCAGAACACTGGCGGTGTCACACAGTGCTTTCACCCTCACTTTCAACTGAGCATTAGTGTTGAAAGACCAATGGTCACTTTAAAGCCTCTTGGTTTCACTGGCTCTGACTGAATATGTTGTGGTCAGAGGACTATGGAAAGCCTTTTTATAAGTTTGACTGGTTTCTCCATACTTTTTCAACACGAAAAAGCGTCTGAAACTGTCGCTGTGGACAGACATATTAGGCCAAACTTCCTTCACCCAGTACCACCAGATTATATGTCGTGTCTGCTAGGTAAAACTGTAAAATATCACCCTTTAAATGGCTAAATGACATAACCTTGAATCTGATCCACAGAATATTCTGGAATACTTCCTGAAATTCAGATAGCAAAGCAACCAAAGCCAATAGAGCCTCAGTGTGATAATCAAACTAAGTCCCTTAGGTTTGGCCACAGAGGGCTCTGACTATTCTCATCTTGACATTAATCCAACCCGTCAATATTTTGCTCCACCTTCTATGTGCTCCACCTTCACTGCCTGTGTGTCTCAGTGAATGACAGCAGACTGTGGATTCCAGAGCCATTTTGTAGACTTAATGTAAACATCTGTGGCCCCTTACAAAGAACCACGTTCTTCACCAGATTGCACAGTTCCAGCCCTCCCCAAATTCTCCACAACAGTGGTATTGATAAATTAATACAGCAAACAATTGATGCAAACAAAACTAATTTACGGGATTTCAACTGTTTGAGGCCACGTTCTTAAAGACAATTTAAAAGACACACATTTTAAAAACACAAATTTGGTCAAACCAAAGTTCAGACTACGGATGTTAAAAACAACAGTTCTGCAGAAAATAGCAACGAAACTGCCTATCAAATCCCGATCTCCAATTCTGTAAAACGATTGATTTAAACGAATTAAGAAATTGTGATAAAAAAAATATTTTACTCACTAGTCGTAAATGTTCTGTCCTGTACATATAATGTGTTTAATGCATGCTGAGCAGCATCTGCAGTATCTTCAGAATTGGGAGGTCAGAAACCCCTAAATAAAATGATCCTTGATCCTTATGAAACACTATATGTTCAGCGCTGGCCTAAAATGTATTCCCTTAGAATCTGACAACTCACTTAATGTTTTAGAGAAAAATAAACTTACCTATGCATTTTTGACAATTTTCTTGAGTTACCGATTTGAGAAACAAGTACTTTTCCCCCCTAGGCGAGTGGAGATGGCACCGACCTCTCCAAATCAGGAACGCGCAAAAAACATACGTGAACGCCTGGCGGAGTAGGCAGGGATTAAATGGAAGGAGGTTCGTCTAACTTGCCAGATTTAAGAGAGATTTTAACTCAAGTGAACAGTTCCGGGCACGGATACGGGTATGCTCGCACGAGAATGGATATTTTCTGAAAATAAGTAATTTCTTACCGGTTATGAACTATACTTAGTTTATTTACACACGTTTTAAAAGAGTACCGAATAGTTTACAGTGTTTGCTGCTGCTATTAAACTATAAAAAGTGTCCATATCATAAGCAGACTTTATCAAACATACTCGTGATTCAGTGGTGGTAGATAATTGCAGAAATAAAAAAAAACCATTAGATGGCGTGCCTAGTCTGTAAAATCACCGAGTCTAAATTATATATTTTTTGGACGGCTAGTAAGCTTTTTGTGCAAACCTGCATTAGCGACGTGGAGAATATCAAGTCAGTCAGTACTGATGCATCAATAATGAAATCAAATAACAGACATAATCAATAATGAAACCAAATAGCGTACATGATGAATAATGAAATCAAACAGGCGACATCCAAACCCAATGTTTGGCTACACACGCCGGCAAACCCTTGCTTTAAGGTATGATTCATGTATGTTGCCTAGTTCGTACTTCACGAACACGCCACCAATACCACGTGAAGTCCACCCGTAGCGGGTGACACGAGGAACTTAGTAAAGATGGTGGATTAGAAGCACCTTTCTCGTAGTACCTTCGAACCGTACTCGAATTTCCCTTAGTGAATGGGTGTTGCTGCTATACAGTTGGCAGACAGAATCCATCAGAATAACACAAAGTTTAAGATTTTTATATACCTTATATGGGTATTTAAAATAAATGCATTTACAGCTAATTCTAACATTTACAGCATCAGTATACTACATCCATAGATGTGAGGAGATGAACTTGATTATGTTCCCTTTGTTTTTATGCTTGTGTATGTAATGTATCAAGAACAAAAGGCAGTGATGGGGACAATTAGAGGCTAGTCTGTTGTGTCTGCAGTCCGGAGTGCTCTTTATAGAGACAACATGATTGGTTAGCGTTTAATCTGCTGTTCCCACATATCAAGTGACATCCGCGTCGGAACAACACGGCGACAGAAAAGAAAATAATGAATGAAAACACGTTTTGGTACTCCTGTACAATTGAAGCAACTTGAGTTTTCAACTGGGATGTACCTCACAGCCGTACTACAGGTGTGGGTGTTACGCCAGGAGAATGATGGCTGGAAGTAGATAATCACCCGATGGCGGTAGAGAATATAAAAAGCTACGGATCACCCCCGGAACACATTCATCTCAGGCAGCAGTCCATAACTTCACCGTGTCCTGTCAGTCGTCTCTCAAACCTACACTAGTAGAGGACCACTCAGCCACTCGTATACAGGTTAATCTTGGCACCTAGAACCCAATCTTCCGTGCTGTCAGACAGTTCTCGGATACTAGAATTTCTTTTTTTAACACAACGTGTTTTGTGGCTACATACCGAGGTGTAGGCAAATCGGCGATGCACAACCTGGCAAAAAGTGGAAAACAGAAAATATTTTTACAATTGAGCCTAATAGAAATCGCGATGTGTCCCTCTTTTGCTTTGGCTTGCTTTCAGTCTGCTTTCTATTTGGTTCTGTTAGTTCTGGTTTATTTAGTTTTGATTTGTTTGGTTCTGTATGGTTCTGTAATGTTGCGTTTTCGTCTATTTGATGCATTTTTGTATCCATTTGATTCGCTTCCGTTCTGTTAGGTAATGGTTCTGAATAGAGCCAGGTGTACAGTTCTGGAACTGGGAAGGTAATTGCCTCAGTTTCCTCTTTGTCACTTTAACAACAGTGTTCAGTATAACTCTGAACAGGCTTTGAGATGGACCTTGCCTCACTTCAGAGTCCCCAGTGTTAATTGTATCATCGGCTGGTGAACTGAGCAGAACCACTGGTGATTATGGCACAGGCCAGTCAACAGCCTCTGTGTGAACAGAACAGCACATCCAATCCTCTGACTACAGCCAGAAAGGAAACGAAATGGGAAATCAGAGAGAGACAGAGGTAGATGGGTAGAAAAAGAGAATAGTGCGAAAAGGGAGAAGGAAGGAGTAATAGAGAAAGAGGGATATTTATAAAGAAGGAAGGGAAAGACATGGAGCGGAACAGAGAGACAGCAAGGGAAATTGATGAAACGGGAAATAGACAAACAAACAAAATTAACTGGCATGCCACAATGCCCTTAATACTATACTGTACAGTGGCAATATATCTGACCATTTCGACCGGCCCAAAAAGAGTATGAACTTTGACTATGAACATGTACAATCACAAGGGACTCCGCGAGATTGATCTAGCTAAGAAAGAGTTTTGAAAGAAGACAGTCTTAGTGTGCACCGCCCGCAAAATGAGATGGAAAGAGCTGCACCTCCTAATTTGCCAAAGAAACTCGTGTCCCGCAGATCACACAGGCCCTCGAAGAAGTCAGAATCAAATCAACCACTGATAGACTGCTGTATCTGTCAGGCTAAATACCACAATGTGCAATGAGAGCAAACAGGTTTGTGTCCGGCTGCCATGTGAAAGGCCAACCAAGTAGAGCACAAACATCATTATTAGAAGAACCAATAGAGCTCATTAGTTTCCCCCTGTCATTCATGCTCCGGACTAACGTCTCTTTTTTCCGACGCTGTACTTAGATAACGGTATACACATTTCAAATGTGCTATTTGCATAGGATATGTAAACAAATGTTGTCCATGACAACGAAATCTTCTACACTCGCGAGGGATAGAGAGCGGGAGAGACTGGCTCTGTCGTGTAATCAGTTCGCCATTGCGAACAACACCCCCCGGCTGGCTCGGCTTTGCCCTCACTCTAACGCTGCTGGTGCATCTCAGGTCAGAGTGTGGGCAAAGGACAGCGACCAAAGAGGAGTGATACCGGTGAGACATTTTTGAGAAGGGTGGAACAATATGGATATTTCTGCGGTAGCTTTAGTCACTGTGGAAACAGCTAGGTGTGCTCTTGCCATCTGGGCCCATGAATGGCCGACCTGTAGGGCAGTGGCAGACCAGGACAGGTGTATGTACTTTACCACATGACCGTTGTGTCCCAAACCGCACCCTATTCCCTGCATAGTGTATCAAACCAGTGTTCGGACTGAAAGTAGTGCTCTGAATGGGATTAGAGTTCCGTTTGGGATGTGAGCCGTGAATCACGGTTTTTCGAAGCCGTCTCGGCCTCTGAGTCACAGTGCTCAGAACCACCTCGGCGGACAACAGGACTCAGGGCACAGTGGGAAATGGATACCAAGTGCTCTTGGTTAAAATCAGCTCAGACTGGTTTTGCCTCAGTAACACCATTTATTTATTTTAATTTAATATTTGGATTCGTCACAAGCTCCCTGAGTTGATATTGCATCAGTTCTTGGGGTGTGGCCAGGGCTGCCTTTTCTATGAATGAAAGGGAAGCCTCGTGGCCTTCTGCCATTATCTGATCTGTAGTTGTTCGGCATCTTCCTGCTGTGGAAAACAAAGCCTGTGTATTATAGTATAATGGGTGGGGGTTGGAGGTGGGGGTTGCAGGGTTGATGCTATCACAACAGATGGCTGCCGATGAAAAGCGGTCCGGACGTTTTTCACACAATTAAAAACGGTGGGCAGCGTTCATCACTCAATCCATGACATTATTGTCACTGTGCACACGTTTGTTTTCAGACGAATGAATGGAAAAATGTACCTCTTACACGGCCCGTCAGCTTGTATGGGGGTGTGGTGGGGAGCTGTAGGACTAATTACATCCCGTGTGTTTGTTGAATTAGATGCTTACGTGATTGATGAGAACGCTGAGACATGATGCCACTGTAGCTCAGGAATCGGCCAATGGATTCTGACGCAGGATGATTTCCAACAGAGCGGATGGCTGGCGGGCCGGAATAATGATATGTAATTAGTATGTATATATGTAATGTAATGGGGTGGAGGCATGCTGCGCCACATAATATACATGTACATAATAGTATACATGTTATCGCACTGCATATTAACCACAGCAAAGCACACAGTTTGATCATAGCTATTATCCTGATTTTATTTAGACATTTTCACATTTCTCTCAGTAGTCAGTGCCAGTCATGTTTGGACACACTTATCCAATGGGTGTGGCCAGCTACACCTATCGAATCCTGATGGGTGTGGCCTGCCACACCTATCGAATACTGCTGGATGTCTCCAAACTTTCGACGTGAAGAGAATGAGGGGTAATTCACGCCCCTCCCCCATAGTATATTGTTTATTTGGAGTACTCTGTGTGTAACTCTGAGTTTGTCTTGCACAGTTATGCCTTCGGCCAGGTCATCATTGCATTTGAGAATTGGTTCTTATGCAGCTTATTTGGTAAAATACTGGAGAACACATTTCCCAAATTTGTTTTTGCTAAATCCCACATGATTTTATAAAATATAATAAAAGATGGAAACACCATTATTATTTTGATTACATTTTTTAGAGGACTTATCAAAACGTGCTGTGGAGGATATCATCTGTATATTTTGATTATTTGACTTCTAAGTCGTTGTCTTTTTCCTTTAAAACACCTCAATGTTTCAATAAAGAAAGCAGTTAGCTGACACCCAGTTGGAGGACATACCCATCAACAGAGAACTCATATCCATACTCATCTATCTCATTGCCTTATAGGCCACAGGTTATTAGTACCTGTAAAATAAGCTTATTTCATATATGTTCTGCATAATATCTTCTGATTCCTAAAAGATGTCCGCCCGTGCCGTGCCTGAAATACTAAACTAGGTAGTTTTCACTTCCTGGCCTTTTCTATTAGTGCTTTCTTGTTACAAAAAACAAGAAACCATGACAACGCCACCTGAGCCCGAAGCCTGTAACAAGCCCATAATGGGCCGTGAGAGTGCTGTCCATTGGAATCTTTCTCTGACACGGCTATGGACAAGAAAGTGACTCTCGTCTCTGCCTGTGTGGTTATATTTGGTTGTCCTGGAGAGGAATCGGGAAGTGCCGGAATGATGAAAGCGAAGGTGAACAAATTACATCGTAGGAATGAGTCCATGCCCCTCTTTTCTCTACTCGGCAGCGTTGAGTGGTCAAGCACTTGGGCTCTGAACCCCACTGACTTGGGTCACATCAGAAATGAGGACGTGTGTTCGAGACACGGGAAGGACATTGGAAAGGCTGAGACACGTATGGAGGGAAGGTCATGGTTTCCTTGTCGATGGTGGTTTACGAGTCTCTCATGTGGGGGCGCAGGGGGGCGAGCTTCTCCCCGCTTCGAGAGCGATCGGGCGGTATTGGGTGCGTCAACGCTGTAGCCTCCTCGGAAAACACAATGAGTCAGCAGGCTTTTAGTCCAAGTGGTTTGTTTTCGTCTCTGTACTCTGCAAATCCTGGACTTTCTGAGAATCCATTTCTAGGTAGAAAGTATCCAAAAATGACCCTGAGAATCATATCAGACACTGGATAGTATCAATAAAGTGTGGGTTTGAGGATCGACTCTGCTTTTGGATAATTTTGGTCTGGGGTTTCTTGTTCTCGTGGGGAGAACATTGCCGACTACGGGATAACATTTCTGCGACACTGTGGCATAAACGTACATTGAGAGTCATGACAGAATATAAAAAATACTTCATATCAGCTGGATTTGAACCTGCACAGGAATTCCAGCAGATCCTACTGGATTTCTAATCCATCACCTTAAACATTTGGCCACAACAACCTACAGCTTACAGAAACACAGAACCTGACCATTCTCATAACATACTGACTTATTTTTTATGATCCTTATCCTTATATACTGAATTATTTCATGACCTTATCATTATATACTGACTTTTTTCATGACCTTATCATTATATATTGACTTATTTTATGATCCTTATCATTATATACTGATTTATTTCATGATCCTTATCATTATATACTGACTTATTTCATGATCCTTATCATTATATATTGACTTATTTCATGATCCTTATCATTATGTACTGACTTATTTCATGATCCTTATCATTATATACTGACTTATTTCATGATCCTTATCATTATATATTGACTTATTTCATGATCCTTATCATTATGTACTGACTTATTTCATGATCCTTATCATTATATACTGACTTATTTCATGATCCTTATCATTATATACTGACTTATTTCATGATCCTTATCATTATATATTGACTTATTTCATGATCCTTATCATTATGTACTGACTTATTTCATGATCCTTATCATTATGTACTGACTTATTTCATGATCCTTATCATTATGTACTGACTTATTTCATGATCCTTATCATTAGATATGGACTTATTTCATGACATTCATCATTATATACTGAATTAACACCAACTGACATCAGCTGGTAGTCTTCTTCATGTGTGTATGGAGGCCTCTTCTGTCCCTCTAAAGTTTAGCTGGTGAGTGACGTCTCATTGTAATTTTTCAGACTTTTGGAGACAATATTTAAGCAGCTGCCCACTTTGCATGAGGTCGGTGTTATACCTTTTCCAGACAGCTTCATAGCAGATTCAGTTCATTTTACTTCTAAACCCTAATAGCAGAGATATGTATTTTCTTTGTATCAGCGAGGGATGTGTTTTGTGTGGCTTTATTAGTCATGGGTCTGATTTTTGTTTGCTTTGGTTTGTTACATTCTGGTCGTTGAGCAATGACTGGCGTTGCCCACACTTCAGGGTGTTGGTTTGTGAGAGGGAAGGAGATTAGAAAAAAGGGTGGTGCCGAAGCTTGACAGCGAGGTCATGTGACACACCTAAAACCAACAAAACAATGATAACACCTCTGTTTGAATGCTTCTTCAGCTGGGGGTATAGCTCAGTGGTAGAGCAATTGACTGCAGATCAATAGGTCCCTGGTTCAAATCCGGGTGCCCCCTTGTTTTCTATCAGATTCCTGTTGTGGTTAATTGGCTCAACTAGTGGCATGTGTTTTTCAGTACGATCAATGGATTAATCAAACAATACCACTGCTGGATTCATGCGAGGCTCTGTGCTTTTCTTGTTCTCGGTTTTCTAATCACAGATGAGATGAAGCTGTGATCTCAGTCAGTCAGTGCAGTGGGACACCTCTGAGATCTGAGAAGTGGAATTATTCCTCATCCATCTGTGTCCTCATCTGTCAGTGATCCTTCTACCTCCCAAGTCTCATAACTCAAACTCTTTGATGTTTCATTTATTTTACAGGGATCCTGGGAGATTCTGAGATTTTGTTTTCTACACTTATCCCACTTCACGAAAGGCCCGTTTTATTTCTCTGCTTTGACATGATTGAAGTTAGATTATTGTTAGCTTAGCGCTGATGCACAGTGCAGTCGCCACACTCCCCTGTAGCTCAAAACCAAAAACCAACGGACTAAAAGGCAAGGGCATTTTAGCTGTGTTAGGTTGTCTTTGTGATCATGCAATATGAGCATGTAGCGTACGTGTGAAAATATTTTTCTTTTTTTTTACCCACAATCCCTTCCCTCCAATCCCAGTTAAGCCTCCAATCACAGTTTAACCCTCCAAGCTCTTATACTAGCCACTTATCTTTGGGAGAATTTGGGGGAAATGGAATAAGCTGAATGCATATTTACTTGCCAGTCAGTATTGCTTGCCGGTCTGATTCACAAATTCTGTCCCCTTTGTCTTTGATTTCGCTTAAAGGAATGTGTAAACAACTTTGTTCATTTGCAAAGTGAATAGTAGTCAACTGAAGATGTTGTCGTATTTCTAATTTCTGTGGCCAGTTTTATTTTTGTTAGGATGTTCACAGCTGGAGATTCTGAAACATCTTTGTTGGTTGGTTTTGATTTAAAATCACCAAAAAACATTTTCCATTAGAAAAAAACAAATATATTTTCAGTTTGTGTTTTAAAAATACAATCCTGGCATGTTTAAATTTAAGTACAGACATATAGAGGAGTGCTGGCTGAGGATGCTATGGGTGCTACACTTCCAATTATGTTGTCAGTTAGGATCTTGAGAGCAACCAGTGAGGGAGGCAATGTTATGATATCAAATGACCCAACAAATAAATGTTTAATTGTTAGCGAAAATCCAGCTCATTTGCAATTTGTGTAATAATTTTGGAATCATTTGCGAATATTTCAAAAAAATGGTTGAATGGTAAAGCAAATTAGTGTTCACTTGTTATGAATGTTGCGTTGTCTTATCCTTTGAGGCTTTATGACCATTTTCATTGTAATTTAGACAACGCAAAGAAACTGGGATACTTTCTTGGCAGACATTATTGTCGACATACAGTCCCCTCTGACAGACACCCATGCACAAACCAAATGCCACAACCGGGTTAAGAACCCAGACACCAATGCACAAACCAAATGCCACAACCAGGTTAAGAACCCAGACACCCATGCACAAACTAAATACCACAACCATGTTAAGAACCCAGACACAATGCCACAACCCAGTTAAGAATCCTGTCACAGACTGAATACCATCACTTGGATTAGAACCCAGGACACCCATGCACTGACAGAATGCCACCACCGGGTTAAGAACCTGGGATACCCATAGACAGACAAAATGCCACAACTGGAATTTGAACCCTGTCCATTATACTGCTATACTAGCTATGCAAAGTAATGACGTTTATAGGAAGTAAACAAATGTAGTCTCATTTTACCTGCACAAATTACATGACCAAACCACACTGACATCCATGACTGGCCTGCTGTACCTCTCGAAGCAGAAAAGGCTTTTAAAAGCAAGCTGTTGTTGATGATGATGATGTGTATATAGGTCCCCTCTATATATTGGAATTAAAGTAAAAAATCATTACTCTGCTCAATATAAATATAACTTCCACCCGCTGGTGTACAAACTAAAGCAAAAACTATCCTAGCTAGGAAGAGTCAATGCTATTAAGATTGGTTTTCCTTTTATAAACAGTTCGACTCCGTTATCAACCAATTTATCCGGGACTACAGAACAATTCTATAAGTCTAAATTGGATAGAGGACATTTACATTTTTGTAATTTAACAGGTCCTCTTATCCACTATAGTGTATTCACTGGAATAAAAAAGCTGATTGAGAGAGCAATCTAATCTGACATTCATATTGCAGTCTGAAAAGTTCCCACTGTCAGCTGGGATTCAAAACTGCTTGAAGAGATCCCCGTGGATTTCTCGTCATTGCCTTAACCACTCAGCCACAACAACCTAATGCTCGGCCTGTGGAAATCAGAGCCCTCACAGCCACAAACTGAAGGGAACTGTTACTGGAGAGGGAGTGTGAAGGAGAATAGCAATGCCAAAGCTGAATAGTGGTAATCACATGGCCCCTGGCTGCAACTAACAAAAGAGTGATAACACCTCTTTGCCCCCTGTCATATGCCTGTATAGCTCAGTGGTAGTGTGTTCAGCAGTGGATCAATGCATTTCAGGTTCAAATCCAGGTGCCCCTCTTTTTCTCTTAGACTACAAATGTTGTCTATCAGACAAACAGGACGGTATCATCTGGATGGCTGAATGTTCACTGAGACATGCTCACACAGACCAGAACTAAGACACATATGTTCCAGTGCATCTTACTGATCAGATGTATCAACCCTTCTTAAACCAGTTTCTCTATTTGTATCTGTCCAGATCCCTCCAAACCCTGCTGGGGTGAAAAAATCCAGAGCCTTGTAAAAGATGTCTTATCTCACCAATACTCGGTCATCCTATTGGTTAATCACAGCTACAGGAAACACAGTTAAACAGGATCTACTGTGGATATCTACCGGGTGTCTTATTGAGAAAAACTTAAATGCTGCCAAATACTGTTAGGCTCAAAGTCAATATGGACTCAGTATTCCTTAAGGCCCAAGCTGGTTGGCTGGCTGATTTGATATCCCCACAAACAGAAAATGTTCATAGGTTCTCCAAATTGATGAAAGGGTCATAAATACATATCTGATGAATGTAACTTTTCAAATCAAAGAAATCCAGTAACTATCGAATAGTAATGTAGCACATGAACTGTTGCACAAGCACCAAAGTTAGTGGAATATAGGCTGTCTGTTGGTTTGTCAAATGATTTAAGTATTAGTGAGGAATCCCAATAAAACCCCAAACCTGCGAGCAAGCTAGTTGAAGGAGAAAGAATGTGAATCTGATGGCCTACCTTGTAGTTCATGGCAATTTGAACTAAATACAACTATAGTTTGTCATAAAAAGCCATCAGATTTTCCAAATGTTGTTACGTTACAGGGCTAATCTAAAATCAATCAATAATTTTTTTTCCCATCCATCTACACACAATGCCCGATAGTTTTTCAGAAATGTTTGAAAATCTATATCCCCCCCCCCATGAACTGCATTAGAGCAAGCTACACGCTAATCATTCTCTGCTTCTTTTTTCTAACATCAGCTGGCCTTGGACCATGGTAACCCGGTAACAGGTGTCAAAGTAACACGTCCCACCTCAGCATGGGCAGCCTGACTGGTCTGCGACTCCTTCCTTGGACCACTTTTGATAGGTACTGACTGCAAACTGGAAACTCACAAGGACTGCAGTTTTGGAGATGCTCTGACCCAGTCGTCTAGCCATCACAATTTGGCCCTTCTCAAAGTTGCTCAGATCCTTATTCTTGCCCATTTTCCCTGCTTCTAACACATCAACTTTGAGGACACAATGTTCATTTGCTGCAAAATATACCCCACCCACTGACAGGTGCCACGATAAGGAGATTATCAGTGTTATTTGCTTCACCTGCCAGTGGTCATAATGTCATGGCTGATCGGTGTATTTGACACCCAATTTTTGGGGCCCAGTTTTGGGTCAACAGTGACACCAGTGGACAAAAAATTACGTAATGCATTTATAGCTAGCCAGCTATGTAAGAATGAGGAACACTGATCAGTATTTGTCTGTGCAGAACCCTTTAATGTCCACCAAAGTCACAATGACAGAGTCGATTTTTGACTTCCCCTGTTCAGAAATTTCCAGGCAAACTTGCATTATATCAGTGAGACTTTATGATTGGTTCGACCCAGGGAGCGTCCTGCGACAGGACCGCTTGTCAGCAGCTCTTCCCTCTAGGCTGCTTGATGTGCCTTTCTCAGCACAACTGTGTGACTGAGGAAGATGCACACTGTATATGATTTGTAACTGATGCGTAAGTTAACATAATCATCTCAGCAAACACCAGAGTTTTCCATCCCATAACGGGGAAGCCTTAGGGCTCTGTAAAGGAGTCTAATCTGACCTTGAGCAAGACAACTCTTCATATACGCATGTCTGCTACGTGACTAAAATAAAGGACATGGATTGTCTTGACAAACCTTGTGAGATCTTGTGCAACTGAAAATGTCCCTGTTGCCATCATTCCTTCCACTGGTAGCTTTGAATATAGATCTGACAGTTTTCTTACAGTTCCCCATGTGGCCACATTTTTCTGCCGGATTTCAGTACAGGTTTTACTTTAGGGAAACATGATCACAAGGACCGGAGATGTAGTCAGAATAAACGGTACATTAATTTAATCTGGCCAACTTCAGGTTACCGGTCAGAAGCTGTTGCTGCCAGACTGCCCTCTGCCCCTGTCTCTTTAATTATCTCTGGAAGAGAAACATCAGCATGTTCAGTGGTTTCCTTAAAGAATATCCATGAAGTAGCATGGATTCCAATTTGCAGAAGTCATTATTTTATCGTGTTTTCAAATGCATTTGCGGCTCCAGGCTCGAGAAACAAAAACAACTGCACCCCGGTAGCGAAGAAATTAATAATCTTCTCCACATATATAACAACTTGGGTTGTTAAACAAGCTCTGGCTCATCCAGGCAGAACAGCCAACAGTATGTGGGCTAACGCGTGTCTCTTCCGTGAGGGGATTTGTTTGTTGGTGTGTTTGTTTTTTAAACTGTCATTTCATCAATTAAGAATAACTGAGAACACATTCTTATTTTCAACACCCTTGCTTAAGGGATTTTTCACCTTGGGGATTTGACCTAGCGACCTATCAGTTGCAGGGTAGATGCACTAGGGACCAGGTCACCCTCTCACACCGCCCTCCATGTTGGGTTAAAGTTGCTTGCATTTGTTTTGGAACTGGGCTGCCTCCAGGGGGGAGACTGCCCTGTTGAAAGAACACGGGCAAAGTCTGCTCAAGAGAAGAAAATCAACAATTAGCATCTTTTGTTTTTTACAATAATAAGCGATTGCTTTTGATAAAAACTCAAGACATCTTAATGAAAATAACTGAAAATAGCATGTGGTGGTCAAAGTCTAGTTTCTGCTCTGTCAACTCACAGCCGTTTGCAAAGATCATTATACAATGACCACCATAATGCTACTTAAACAATATGGTGAATACAAATGCCAAGGGCCCAGTTCCCCGCTCTCACAAGTCCAAACAACACACAACGAGGTTCCCTCGTGGCAAGCTCCCTCCACAACAGAAATAGTCTTAGAAAACTCTCAGTTGAATGGGAGCCACATACTAAACTGCGTACTCTTAGCTGTTTAGGACGCAGCCCGGACACACAGCTTCATTTTCCTTGTTTTGTAATTTAGCAGACACGCATTCATCTTACTATTGCTACTGTAGGAGGAGCTAACGCCTCATATTTTCACGTCAGGATAACTACATCTAGCAACAAAGTCTGTGCTAGACAAATGTGGGTTTCTTCAGGTTATGGCCTTATTCGGCAACCTTGGAGACCGCAGATCTCTTTCCCGCCAGGCCGTGCATAATTTCCTGTTGTTAGTGGACTTTCTTCTCTTCGCCCCGCGAGGCAGATGAACGCATGAGAGGGCTCATTGCGAGCGTCAACACTTTGGACCGTCTGTCGAGTTGAGAACACGCTGTTGTTTGAGTAGTTTCCTGGCCACCGATGATAACATTATTCTCCATTGCTCTGCTGGGGTGTAATTAAGTCATTTGAAATGGTTGTTGTTTTTGGTTGTGCTTTTGTCAATACCCCGGGGATCTGTACCTAGAATGAAACATTGATCAACTGGGGGAAAAATATAACCTTCCTAGAAACAACATCTTCAGATATCTGCAGATTACAAGCAATCCCTCAGTCTAAACTGCTAGTTTTATGCTGGACTGGTGTGTGAAAATGTCTCTAGTGATTATGTCAATGCCCTCCTTATGAAGCAAAATGGGAAAAACAACTGGGTTTTGATTAGATTCAACTTTTTTTTATTGAACAAGAACAAGTACAGAACAAGGAAATGCAGTTTGCTTCTAATCAGAAGAGCGAATAGAGGAGGGCACAAAATGTACAGACATTATGTTTATGTATGTAGAACTGGAATATATAGATGTGCAATTAATGCAGCAGCTTTACATATGTGCAATTCAATTAAATATGTGCAATTCAATTACATATGTGCAATTCAATTACATATGCAATTCATTTACATATGTGCAATTCAATTACATACAGTGGTGAGATCAAGTATTTGATACACTGCTGATTTTGCAGGTTTTCCTACTTAAAAAGCATGTAGAGGTCTGTAATTTATACCACTTCAACTGTGAGAGACGGAATCTAAAACAAAAATCCAGAAAATCACATTGTATGATTTTCTTTAAATTAATTTACATTTTATTGCGTGACATAAATAGGTGATTAACAGACCTCTACATGCTTTGTAAGTAGGAAAACCTGCAATATCAGCAGTTTATCGAATAATTGTTCTCCCCACTGCATGCAATTCTAAATGTGCAATGGAACCCAATAGAGGAGGCCAGAAAATGTACAAGTATTATGTATGATGTCCTGTATGTGCAAGTATTAAGTATGTGGGATCATTTTCAGTGACAGTGCTGAGTCAGCCTACAGGCAGGAGGTCAAGTGCCTGGCGACATGACGTGCTTACAACATCCTGGCCCACAACGCAAAGAAAACCACGGACTCTGTGGATTACAGGAAGTCTAAAGGCTGCAGTCACGCCCCAGTTCTCATTGATGGCACTGAGGTGGAGTGTGTGTGTGAACTTCTACCGCTGCACATTCGAGAGCAATCTGACGAACTATGCCACAGTGCGGTTTGGCGGATGCTCCATGGCGGACCAGAAGGCCCTGTAACATCACTGGTGCCCAGCTCCCAGCCATCGTAGACCTCCAGAGAGAGTCTGTGCAGGTAGCCCCGGGCATCATCAGGGACACTTCACATCCAGGCCACAATCTGTTTGTCCTCCTACCATCAGGGCGGCGGTATAGGTCTCTTTGTTCCCACACCAGCAGGTACAGGAACAGTTTCTTTCCATCTATTGTAACTCCGCTGAACTCGGTGACCCATCACTAGCCACACCCACCCACTGCTTAGTACCGCCCCTCAGGGTCCTTGTTGCACTACTCCCTTGTACAACTCTGACACTGCCTTGCAAAGTCTGGTAAGTTCTCAGTTATTACCTGTACGGGTCTACCTCAGGGACCTCATTTGCTGCTATAACCTCATTGGTATAAATACATTTTTCTCTATCTCTTCATATTCTACTTCTTAATACCAATAAAACAATATTTAAAAAAGTAGGATCTAGTTTATATAGCCAGAGGCGTTGCTAAGATCACAATACATTTGGCCCCCGCCCCGCCCAGGACAGAAAGTACAGTGTCTTGAATGTACATGAGGAAAATTTCTATGCCGATGCTAGCAGCCTACATGTCTACATTGTCATAACGCGCAATCGGAATTATAGATGAAAAGATCTGGGACAATTTTTATTTTTATTTTATTGGTCTGTTTGAGATTCGGGGCTAATCATAAAAGATGCGGGGCTATAGTCCTGGATACAATGGCCTAACAACACTACTGTATATAGCATTATTATTTATAGATACTTTTTTTTTATTCATTATTCATTGTGGTTTTGGTCTCCTGAACAACAGCCAATATCAGTCTAAAATGTACTCACAGACTTCGTTCAGTCATCTCCAAAATGCACACATAAACCAAAAACCAGTTTTGATGACTTCGTCTGCTTCTGGGGAGGTGGAAATCTCCCAGTATCACTTGAAAGTAATTATTACTTTCTTCAATTCTTTATTGCTCCTTCAAAGGTGCTCTTAGGTCTTTCTTGTCCAATAGCAGATAAATTGTTTCACGCTTAGATCCTGTCCAATCTTTGAGCAATCCCTTCTCTTGCTGAGCTTAAGTGTGTATGTGAAAGTCTGGCTCCCAAACTGCATCTCATTCCTTTAAGAGTACACTGCTTTGGTCCACCAGACTGGCCAGAAACAGTGCGCTTCGAAGGGAATAGGGTGCCATTTGTGACACACTCGGAGAGAGCGATGGGAGGACTTTTAACTCTCTAATTGGTAGTTTCTCCCAGTGTTGTGATGCTGCTCAACCATGCAGGAGGTGTGGCGCGAGAGAGCCAGCCTTCATCGTTATCCAGATGGGGGAATTAATGTGAATTAACAGACCTAACATGCAAAGACCTCATGTGGATCAGAACACCCTCTGTTTGGCTTTTAACAAAGCCCACCAGCATCAGTGGTGGGGGGGGGGGCGCCGGGGAAACAGGGAGGAGCGCCTGAGGTAACGGGAATTAGCTTGAATTCTGGCTTTTAAATTCACCGCGGCCAAAAGACGCACGCAAAAGTCCTTGAACACGCACAGCCGAGCTCTGGATTGGCCTGTGAGACAGAGTGATGTGACTGACCGCGTTTGTTCCAATGGCCGTGCTCTGAAGCACTGATGAAATCTTTGGTCTATTGATCTGGCCTGTGGTTTGATTGATGCTGTCTTTAAAAATTCATTAGGCCAAGGCGTGAGGGAGCCATGGGGCAGCCAGCACTCCTGTAGGGCACATCTGTCTATGTTTACAGAGCCTCCAGCATTCATTCAGCAACAGGAAAACAGCCCTGACAGGACACGCCTGGGCCAAATGAGTAACTCTGTATACTCTCTGTACCAGCACACACAGCTCACGGCGTCTCACACACACACACACACACACACACACGCGCGCACACACACGCGCACATTAGATGTCATTTGCGATCCCCGTAGTTTTGCGGTGGAAATGTTTCTCTCTGAGGTGTTCGGTGTGAGAACACACGCCATCGATCAGTCCTTGGAGCTCGGCTCTGCCCGAATTCCACGCCGATGAGTCACACGCCGGAAGCAGGACGGCGAATCCAGCGGTCAAGCGCCCGCTGACCGCTCATCCGTTTCCACGATCGGGGACAGCTGGACTTTGGAGGTCACAGCGGGGCCACGGAGGTCCTGGCAGCACGCGGAGGGTTAATGATGGTCAGAGTAGGACGCTCTTCCCTCCGCTGCGAACTCACAATGGGGTGGCCGTTTGCTAACAGACGACACACTGTCAACCAATGCGCTTCGAATGGCGGGTGGTGCTTAGCGGACATGGCAGGGGGGCCTGTTGGTAATATTCTGCTCAGGCAGGGGGAGAGACGGGCCCACGCTGTGAGGGAGCTGGACAAAGAGGGAGAGAGGAGGGTGAGAGTCAGGGAGAGTTTTCCCTGCCCATTAAGGGTTTGTCTAGAGCAGAGGAGGCAGTGATTGAGCGAGAGAGATATGGGGTGAGACACAGGCCATCAGACAGAGCCCTAACCAGCGATGGCAGACCTCCACACAGACGGTATTCTGCTTTTTGTGATTCCGAACAGCAGCAGAACGTTTGGCATGGGCGCATGTGGTCACGTTGCATGTCAGTCAGAACTTTCACAGCATAGCCGAGGTGCTGGTACTGTGTTTTATGTTGGGGTCAGTGTTGTTTTGTACTGTTTTGTGTTCGGGTCAGTGTTGTTTTTTGCTGTTTTGTGTTGGGGTGCAGTGTTGTTTTCTACTGTTTTGTTTTGGGGTTAGTGTTGTTTTGTACTGTTTTGTGTGTGGCCAGTGTTGTTTTCTGCTGTTTGGTGTTGGGGTCAGTGTTATTTTGTACTGTGCTTTGTTTTGGGGTAGGTGTTGATTATTACTGTGCTTTGTGTGGGGGTAAGTGTTGTTTTGTGCTGTTTGATGTTGGGGTCAGTGTTGTTTTATACTGTTTTGTGTTGGGGTCAGTGTTGTTTTGTTCTGTTTTGTGTTAGGGTCAATGTTGTTTTGTGCTGTTTTGTGTTGGGGTCAATGTTGTTTTGTGCTGTTTTGCGTTGGGGTCAGTGTTGTTTTGTGCTGTTTTGTGTTGGGGTCAGTGTTGTTTTGTGCTGTTTTGTGTTGGGGTCAGTGTTGTTTTGTGCTGTTTTGTGTTGGGGTCAGTGTTGTTTTGTTCTGTTTTGTGTTGGGGTCAGTGTTGTTTTGTGCTGTTTGGTGTTGGGGTCAGTGTTGTTTTGTGCTG
>JACXGJ010009416.1:0-24347 GCA_016801105.1 Esox niger
AGAATCAAGCTTAATCTTCTCGTTACAATGTGATGGACAACATCAGTACATTAAAACCTCAAACGCAACCCTGACCCCAACATTTTAGTAATTTAGCACGCAGTGCAGTTCATCATACTACTGCTGTCAGCTGTTATATCAATGAAGAAAAGTGAGCCAGTTGCATCCAAACATGCCCAACAACATCTCCTTCATTTTTTTCCTTCTCCACATTTTTCTTTTGTTAGTATTTGTCTTATTTGTCCACAATACCCTTTTCTACAACATCAAAAATCTTTGGTATTTCAGCTGTTCTGTAAATGCTAACAATCTGTTGGAAAGTTCTTTGTTGTTGTTTTAATGGTCAGCCTCTCTTAAGTCAAACATTGTAGATGTTTTCCTTGGTCTACCAGATCATGTGCCTTTACTGAGCCAACCAGTGAACCAAACAGTTGATTTCATCATGCCTAGTGTTTTGGCTATGCCTCTGATCCATTTGGGATTAATTTGCATTATAATGGCCAGCTTGGCATTGACATTTCTTTGGTCCTTGGGTTGACACACACTGGCTAACTACTCCGAATACAAAAAACTTGTCAGCTCTATTGTGCCTGTGCTAATGATGCCAACAAAAACACCTGCCTGATGAGATGCAGCTGTGAAGCCAGTTGTCCAATTACATAACATACAATATTTGTATTATA
Source organism: Esox niger (assembly GCA_016801105.1). Classification (NCBI taxonomy): domain Eukaryota; kingdom Metazoa; phylum Chordata; class Actinopteri; order Esociformes; family Esocidae; genus Esox; species Esox niger. The sequence continues at coordinate 684 of JACXGJ010009416.1, forward strand.
TCAAATCCAAAGGGCTGGAATACAGAAACAACGTGTGTTACTTTTCTGTGTTGTGTGTTCTTTCCAGATGCAATTTAGACTTAAGTGCCTTGCTCAAGGGCTCATGGACATTTGGATTTCTGGCCCTGCATTCTAACATCTAAGCTGTCTGTCCTCCCTGCAGTCTTTAAACCTGAGGAGCTGCGCCAGGCCCTGATGCCCACACTAGAAGCCCTCTACAGACAAGATCCAGAGTCTCTGCCCTTCAGACAGCCTGTTGACCCCATGCTACTCGGGATTCCAGTGAGTGTACACAGGCATTCACTCCTATTGGATATTCACAGGCATTCACAGGCATTCACCCAGGGATATTCTGCCTTTTTCATGCAAACTACCCATGTTGGAAAGTGATCTGTGGAGTTATTGACTCAGTAATGAATTGCATGCAGATTCCATAGATACCATAGCGCAATGACAATTAAAGATCCATCTCATAACCAAGTCCACATGATTACTGTGAGAACACAATGTAGATTAAATTTCTTGTTATCTGTATCACTCACACAAATACACTATTGCATTATCCTTGCCGTCAGTGTAGTGTCAATGCGACACTACCTTTTAAACTAGAAACTCACTGTCAGTGTAATGTCAATGTGACGCTCTACCTTTTACACCAGAAACTCACCATCAGGTTCCCCTCATTATTTCACATCAAAAGATTGAATTAACTGACATGTCTTCCACGGAGAGTTTAAGCTCAGGCAGTATAACAGCTTTCATTTCATTCAAGAGAAGCCTTCATTCAGTTGATGGTGGTGTTGCAGGGCTGTGAAGCACTCCCTTGTCACTATCTCATTGATTTTGCTAGATAGTGATTTAATAAATCTCAATCCTTCCAGGACTACTTTGACATCGTAAAGAAGCCCATTGACCTGTCCACCATAAAGCGTAAGCTGGACACGGGTCAGTATCAGGAGCCCTGGCAGTACGTGGACGACATCTGGCTGATGTTCAACAACGCCTGGATCTATAACCGCAAGACGTCCCGCGTCTACAAGTACTGCACCAAGCTGGCCGAGGTGTTCGAGGCCGAGATCGACCCGGTCATGATGAGCCTCGGCTACTGCTGCGGCAGGAAGGTGAGAAGAAGTGGAGGTATCGTGCTGATCGGGTTAGCCTGTGGTGTGGATATGTGTAGTGCCTAGCAGGGCGTGTTATGATGAGAAGAAACATCAGCTCTAACTGTGTATGTAATTGTTTAGCGATTGGCATTCTTCCAGGCCCAACAAAAAGGGTTTGGGTTGTATTTATTGTTATTATTCAGAAAATTAACTAGAAGTTTCTCTGGGATTTGAAAAATGTGTCTTTGGACCGCTTTGTTGAATTTCTAGGCTATTGTTTGACCTAATCACTTTCTGTGAAAGATAATCTAATTAACTGGAGGTTTCAGTGTCCATTATTCAATCACTTTCTGTAAAAAGATAATATAATCAGCAAAGTTTTTGAAATGCAAATTACAGCAACAAAGGTTAGGCACCCCTCTTCTATGTGAGCCCAAATAAGATCACTGCATAGTGAATATGGGGACATCGGGGGATTAAGCCTGAACCTATTATTACCAGTGAACACCTGGGAACCAGAGAAACACTAGGTAATAACTGTGGCTGTTTGAGGAATCAAAATGGTCAACGATGTTGAAGTGGATTGGTGCTGATAGTGTTTTTGCTTTGGTCTTGACATACCCTTTCTCCCCATTCTATGGCAGTATGAATTTTCACCCCAGACCCTGTGCTGCTATGGCAAGCAACTGTGCACCATCTCCAGAGATGGCACCTACTACAGCTACCAAAACAGGTATGGCCACATGCTGGGCAGAAACCAAGGTGAATGGGGTGAGAATGGAATGATGCACATTGTTTCATGTATAGAGTTTGGCTACATGAAACACAATTAATTTTTACTATCCGAGTTTTCTGACATGATTTATTTATTAGTCTACAAATTTGATGGCACATAGTGCATAATAAATACTGCAAGTGTAACATGGTGTCCAGTAAAGTGTAGCTTACATAGGCAGTGTCTTGGGTTTCCCTGCAGGACAGATGCGCTACAACATCAGCACCACTGCTCCCCCTGGTGTTTAGTAGTTGTTAATGCGCGTCAGCTCACAGGCTCCACCCCCTTTTTCCAAGATTCTGCTTTGGGAAGTAAAATAGCTTTTTATTTTCCCCACACACATTTAAACAAATATGCTGGTTTTAGTGATTCTGAATGTGTAGCAGGTACCACAGTTTTTGTGGTGAATCAATTCAAAGATATGGAGAAAACCAAAATGGTGGTTTTGCGTTCCTTTTCTCTGTCTTGTCATGTTATAGTAATGTTTTGAATTAATGGTTTTCCCCACATTTTTCGCTACTTATTCAATGTTTGGGAGCACAATTTCCAGCAGTCTTGTCCAAATGCGTATTAGGGAAAATTACTGGCCATTTGACTTCTGGGACTATTGGGGAGCATGAGCCTTTATTGCATCTATTCAAATGCATTGCAGTGGCATATTGCATAGTTATTCTCTACAAAGACCAATGAAGTCCACTTTAATATGTTCTGCAACTCGGTTCCACTAAAGTGTTACAAAATAGTGAACCGATCAGAAGATGAGGTTTCTCGGGTTGCTCATGTCTGTGCTGTGTTCTGTGTACCTACAGAACATGTTTATATTGGAGTCGGGCAGCAGATGCTCTTATCTCCAGGGCTAGTATTCACAATGATACGTAGTGCCGGGCCTCTTCCTCAAAAATGCATGTGAAGATGTGAGCATGCGCTCAATTCCGTCCCATGGCTATTCCAGCACATTCCCCTCTCCTACCAGGCCTGTTGAAAACAGGAAGAGACTGTAGAACGCAATCTGTTGTGACATTTAGATCATACTAATGGACAATGTGTGAACAACGTTGTCTTGATTTTGCCGCCTGAGATGCTTTGTGACCTCTATCCCAGTGCCGGCATGACCATCATTACCGTTTGATGTAATCCATGCCCATCCTGTTACTAATGCTTCATGTGTGATGTTGGAGGGACCGGGCAGGTCAGAGGAGTAGCAAACCTAGTCCACAGGCTCATGTTAGCCTGGTTAATCAACCTCTTCAAGTGGCTCTTATTACGAGTGGCCATACAGTTTTCTGAGTGACCTACTGAGTAAAGTATTTGTCATTTAATGTTAGCAGATTGGCCTGCTTGGCAGCTTCTTATCGGGAATCTCAGCTTGTTACCTAGCAACAATAACCCTTAGCTCCTGAACATAAGTTAACCATAACTCCAGAAATCTGTAATTAATTTAAAGTTTTGCCAGAGGTCTTAGCTGTGTGGTTTTATACCCAGGGGTTTATAGTTTTCCGGGTCTATAAGACTGAGTTGACAGAAGCAAACGAGCCGACAGTTAGGGGATCAGTATTAGAAATGGCAGCATGTACACATTGGTTTGTATGGCCAACGCAGTTGGCATGTGGTTTCTTTTGAATTGACCATGTCATCACCATTACGATGTCCACTAACCTGCTCTACCTTGGCCCTGCCCCCCTGTGTCTGCTTGTCTCTGCCCGTCTGCCCCGCCGCATCATCGCTGTGCCAACCCATTCCTCCACCCACCCCACCCCCCCGTGCCGGTTTGCCAACTTGCCCTGTGCTGCTGCTTCTGTGTGCTTCAGCTCACCCAAATATGGCCTTGTTGCCGACAGGTACCACTTCTGTGAGAAGTGCTTCAATGAGATCCAGGGCAACAGCGTCACCCTGGGAGATGACCCGGCACAGTCACAGACGTAAGTGTTTTGGTGAAGTGCCGCTGTGATGGTTGGATTTAGATTAGTGCCGTAGTTTGTGGCTGTTGGCTTTTGAAAATCCCAGGAACTAATAGTAACTAGTCCAACGTTGTCTCTCCATCCATCAGTATGATATCTAAAGAACAGTTTGAAAAGAAGAAAAATGACATGTTGGACCCTGAACCGTGAGTACAAGATTGCCTTTACAGAACATTCTGGACATGTTTTATTCTTTATTATGTTTTAAAGCAGCTAGATCAGTTGGCTGTGAGACATTCTACAAGGCGTAAGTTGGTACGGAGTTGTGCGTGGTTTAATATGTACCTCAGTATTGGATTCATATGACAAATCATGGACGATCAGAATTGTCTGGAGCTTAATTATGTGTCATCAAACAAATGAAATAAACGGTCGTTTGATGGTGAATGTCTGGTGTCTTGCTGTCTGTTTCTTATTTGAACACGTTGTGAGATAAGAATGAAGACAACCATTGACACCTTGATAAGACCCGAAAAGGTTTAGAATTCAAATTCTAAAGACATCTTGCATAACCAACGACAATGTGTTCAGTCACTCAAATTTCCCTCTGTCCATTTTTTAAAAGGAGAGCAAATTGTACCGGTGTCAGTTCCATTTCAATAGTCACCAGGCTGTCTCACCAGTCAGCTGTGTCCAACACTTGCTCTGCATTGTCCGCAATCTGATTCATTATGTCCCCCACAGGTTTGTTGAATGTAAAGACTGTGGACGCAAAATGCACCAGATCTGTGTGTTGCACTACGATGTCATTTGGCCGTCGGGGTAAGCCCTTTCTCTCACGTTCCCTTTTACAGACCAGCACTCCCAAAAGTCGCACGCTTTTTGACACGTTTCCTCTCATCTTCCCCTCAGTTTTATTTGCGACAACTGTCTGAAGAAGTCCGGCAAATCGAAAAAGGAGAACAAGTTTGCCGCCAAAAGTACGTTTAAGCTGGCGGAATACCTGTCCACGATCCACCATCTTAAACCCATTCCGATATGTCTGGAACGTGGGATTACTGAACTGCTTTGACATGATCTGTGTCTGTGTGATGACGGCCCTGTTTTATTGTATCCGTCTCAGGGCTTCAGACGACAAAGTTGGGAACATACATCGAGGACCGTGTGAATAAGTACTTGAAGAGGCAGAGCCACCCGGAGGCAGGGGAGGTGTTTGTACGAGTGGTGGCCAGCTCTGATAAAACAGTTGAGGTCAAACCTGGCATGAAATCTAGGTAATGAAGGACTACAGCTGGTGCAACAATAATACAGCTTTAACCTGCGTCTAGGTTAGATTCATTAGTCACCCAAACTGACTGAAACCAGAGCATAATCCAATCATAAAAGCTTGTTTGCAAACGTGCACTAATGAATGTGGAATCAACCTCTTTAAAACCTTCAAGTCAGAGGTGATGTAGAGTACTTCGAACTTCCATGTGGCGGATAGACTGCTGTCATTAATGTTTCTTTGCTGGTCGCTGAGGTTTCTTCACTCATTCTATGTTAAGCGTTAAATAAGTGATTAATTACTGCCCCACCCAGGTTTGTAGACACGGGTGAGATGCAGGAGAACTTCCCATACAAAACCAAAGCACTTTTTGCATTTGAGGAGATTGACGGTGTGGACGTGTGTTTCTTCGGCATGCACGTCCAGGAGTATGGCTCCGAGTGCGCCTTTCCCAACACCAGGTGAACACTTCATAGCAGTAATTACTTCTGTACACTGTACTTGTATTTGGAATAAATATTCCCTGCCAGAAAGACCAGGGCACTATAGTAGTTATTGTAACACTTATTTTCTTCATTCTAGACGAGTTTATATATCGTACCTGGACAGTATTCACTTTTTCAAGCCCCGGGCGCTGAGGACTGCAGTCTACCATGAAATCTTGATAGGGTACCTGGAGTATGTCAAGAAACTAGGGTGGGTTTTTAATCTTTTTTTTTTTTTAGAATGAGTTAATACCTGACTATTGAAATGAGTACATTTCTGACCACTAAAAAGCTGTCTTCTCTTTCCCTGGTCCTGTGCAGGTATGTGTATGGTCACATATGGGCGTGCCCCCCCAGCGAAGGGGATGACTACATCTTCCACTGCCACCCGCAGGACCAGAAGATCCCTAAGCCCAAGAGACTGCAGGAGTGGTACAGAAAGATGCTGGAGAAGGCCTATGCTGAGAGGATCCTGCATGACTTCAAGGTGAGGCCCGGAGTCACCGGTCATGTTCATTGGGCCCCAGAGGGAAGGCACATGCACTGGAACAAGGCAGGATTATTCTGAACTTAATCAATAATGTTTCAAAAATGTTATTTTAAACGGTTTCCGTCATGTGTCCTTGCGAAACACATGTTGCCGTCTGAGAAGCTGTATCCCTGGGGTACTCTACAAAATAGGGTTTGGAAATTAGCCACTTAGCACTCTTCAAATGATTTTCTTAAAATGTCTGTGTGAGTGGGGCTCTATGCCCCATCATCTGCCCTGTCTTGTACAGTAAAAGTGAAAAGCTTTGTCTGTGTTGTCTAGGACATCTTCAAGCAGGCCACCGAGGACCGTATTACCAGTGCCAACGAGATGCCCTACTTCGAAGGTGACTTTTGGCCCAACGTGCTGGAGGAGAGCATCAAGGAACTGGAGCAGGAAGAGGAGGAGCGGAAGAAAGAGGAGAACGTGGCCTCCTGTGAGACCCCCGAGGTATGTCGGACTGGGGAATGGAGAGAGGGGAAAGTGGTTTGAGGGACGAGTGCTGGAGTAAAGAGGAAGGAATAGTGGATGAATTCCGACTGGATAGAAGAGGGTAGATGCTGTTTAATGATCCTTTGGGTAGATCTAATGTTCCCACTCCTCCACAGACGCTCGTTAGTCCCTATTGACCGTGTTTTGTCTCTCATTAGCACGCTGTTGACAGCAAGAACGCCAAGAAGAAGAACAACAAGAAGACCAATAAAAACAAGAGCAGCGTGAGCCGGGCCAATAAGAAGAAGCCGGGCATGCCCAACGTAGCCAATGACCTGTCCCAGAAGCTGTACTCCACCCTGGAGAAGCACAAGGAGGTGTGTCTTAGTCACTCCACCGCACCCACAGCTACACATTAAGCGGACAGTGACACCTCACTTCTTCCTGTCGTTCCTCTGGTCTGACGTCTCCCTCCCGGTCCGCAGGTGTTTTTCGTCATCCACCTGCACGCCGGGCCCTCTGTCAACACCCTCCCCCCTATTATGGACCCGGACCCCCCGCTGACGTGTGACCTGATGGACGGCCGCGACGCCTTCCTCACCCTGGCCCGGGACAAGCACTGGGAGTTCAGCTCTCTGCGCCGGTGCAAGTGGAGCACCATGTGCATGCTGGTGGAGCTCCACAACCAGGGCCAGGACCGCTTCGTCTACACCTGCAACTTGTGCAAACACCACGTGGAGACGCGCTGGCACTGCACTGTCTGCGAGGTAAAGCCAGGGGGCGACGCTGAGCCGTTCGCTCTTAGGGAGTGTCATCGTCAGCTCGCTGTTCAGACTAGAAACTGGGTTTTATGTTCATATTGGATGTTATGTGGTTTGTTTAGGTGTTTTTTTTTTATTGTGTACTCCAGATGTCGGGGTTTGTAATCCAGCTCAGTCTTAAACGCCTAAAAGTATTTCAAAATGCAATTAAACTAGCAGTTTTGTTACAGGCTTGTATTCTACTTTTGACGGAGAATGCAATTTGAAAACAATATCTGTGCGGTAGTTTGAAAGCCTTTTTGGCCCCAAAATGATTCTTCATTATCCAAAAGCTTAATTCATTGGGTGTATATTCTGAGTACATGTTAATGTTGGGTGAGTATTATGCAAATTAGATAATTGCCTAATTGTCAAAGGATTTTAATACGTTTTGTAATAAAAGGTAATTGCATTTGTTCTAAGTAGAACCATAGAAGTATATCATGAGGTTGACTGTGATTAATTATGCTCTTTGTCTCGCAGGACTTTGATCTATGCATCAACTGCTACGGCGCCAAGAACCACGAGCACAAAATGGTCAAGTGGGGCCTCGGCCTGGACGACGACAGCGGCGGAGCAGGCGGAGCCGGGGGCGAGGCCACCCAGAGCCCCCAGGAATCCCGGCGTCTCTCCATCCAGCGCTGCATCCAGTCCCTGGTCCACGCCTGCCAGTGCCGCAACGCCAACTGCTCCCTGCCGTCCTGTCAGAAGATGAAGCGCGTGGTGCAGCACACCAAGGGCTGCAAGAGGAAGACCAACGGCGGCTGCCCGGTGTGCAAGCAGCTGATCGCCCTGTGCTGTTACCATGCCAAGCACTGCCAGGAGAACAAGTGCCCTGTGCCCTTCTGCCTGAACATCAAGCACAAGTTGAGACAGCAGCAGCTCCAGCACCGCCTCCAGCAGGCCCAGATGATGAGGAGGCGCATGGCCACCATGGCCGGCCGTGGCATGGGGCCACAGAGCCTGCCCTCGCCCCCTACCTCAGCCACACCTGGCACCCCCACGTCGGGCGGGCAGACCCCCAACACTCCCACCCACACTCCCCAACCCTCCTTACCTGTCAACCAACCCCAGCAGCAGCAGGCCCCCAAAGTGACGGCCGCCATGGCCCAGCAACAGCTAGGCTTCCCCAACAACGGTCGAAACAGTCAGCCGCCGACACCCGTCCCGCAGGGTGGCAAGCCAGGGCCACAGTCTTCTCCGCTGCATCAGGTGCAGTCGCCCTTGCCCAACATATCCCCCCAGCAGCAACAACAACAGATGCCCCAACAACAACAGCAGCAGTCTCCTCTGCCCGGTATGCAGATGTCCCGACACATCGAGATGGTCACCAAGGCCAAGCAGCAGCAGGCGCCCCAGTCCTACATGAACATGCCCAACGGCGTTCCCATGAACCACCCCCGCATGGTTGGCCAGATGGGACCCGGCCAGATGGGACCCGGACAGATGCAGCAGATGATGGGGCCCCGGGGGCCCCAGGTGATGCAGGCCATGCAGCAGGGCCAGTGGGGGCCCCAGGGGATGCAGCAGAACACGCTCCAGAATGCTCAGGCTATCCAGCAGGCGCAGCAGCAAAGCCTCCCCCAGCAAGGGGGCCCAATGGCACCCCAGCAGGTTCAGGGAAACCCCGCCCAGCGGCCCATGATGCAGCAGGTCCTCCAGATGCCCGGCGGGGTCCAGATGCCACCACAGGGTCCCTCTCAGCAGCAGGGCATGCCCCGGGGCATTCCGGGCAACATTGCCCCCAACGCCCTCCAGGACCTCCTGAGAACCCTCAAGTCCCCCAGCTCGCCCCAGCAGCAGCAGCAGGTCCTCAACATCCTCAAGTCCAATCCCCACCTAATGGCCGCCTTCATCAAGCAGCGCACGGCCAAGTACCAGGCCAGCCAGGTACCGGGCCAGCAACAACAAAACCCACAGCAGCAGCAGAACCCCCAGGCCATGCTGGCGGGTCAGGCCGGGATGCAGGCCATGGCTGCTGCCATGCAGGCCGGAGCAGTGCAGCAGAGGCCGGGGATGCCCCCCCAGCAGCAGGCGATCCCGCAGCAGGGGGGCGCCCCCCAAGGCATGGCCGCCATGGGCCCCCAGGGGCAACAGCTGATGAATGCGGCGGCGCACAATGGCAACTCCCAGCTCTACCGCAGGCAGCTACACCGAATGCAGCAGATGCAGCAGCAGCAGCAGGGAGCCATGCCTCAGGGCCACCCGGGCCAGTTTGCCCAGCAGCAGGGAGGTGCGCCCAGCTACTCCCAGCTCCGCATGCAGCAGATGGCCATGCAGCAGGGAACCATGGGTCAACTCCCCCCCATGGCCCAAATGGGGCAGCCAGGCATGGGCATGGACGGGCCCCAGGCTCAGAACCTCCTCCAGCAGAGGATGATCCAGCAGCAACAGCAGCAGATGCTGAAGCAGCAGATGGTCTCTCCGGCCCAGGCCAACTCCATGAGTCCCCAGCCTCACATGCTCCAAGGACAGCCCCAGGGAGGAGCACACCTGCCCGGCCAGGCCATGGCCAACACCCTGGGCAACCAAGTCAGGTCCCCGGCCCCGGTTCAGTCGCCTCACCCCCCGTCGCAGCAGCCCCCACATTCCAGCCCCTCACCCCGGATACAGCCCTCGCCCCAGCACGCCAACCTACACTCCGGCTCACCCCACCCCAGTCTGGGCGGCCCAATGCCCGGCTCGATGGATCAGGGACACCTGGGCTCAAGCGAGCAGAGCGCCATGCTACCGCAGCTTAATACACCCAACCGTAGCGGGCTGAGTAATGACTTGAGCATGGTAGGGGACGCCACAGGGGACCAACTGGAGAAGTTTGTTGAAGGATTGTAGCATTTTGTGAACAAAAGAGACTCGAAAAAGCCTTGTTTTCTGTTTTTCACAAACAACATTTTGTACTGACTGATCTGTAAAAAGTTTCAAAAGAAATGCAAAGAAATGAGTCTTGAGGCCTAAGGACTGTGAACGTTTCCTTAACTGCTATGTCCTCCAACAGAGGGATTTGAATAATTATTGCTGTTTAAAGAGGAGAATGAGAAAAAACACAGAATATATTTTTTGGTTCAGACCAGCCATGAAAATAATTTTTCCTGGACTTTTTGTTTGTTTTTAATTTGTTTTGGTTTTGTTATTTCTCTGGAATGGACTTTTTTTTTAAGAGAAACCTTCTCAAAACAAAGATCTTTCATTTTATTATTTTTATTTTTTATTTTATACCTTTGCAAAAAAAATCATAACATTTGTGTTGAGAAGACTGTAAGATACATTTGTCTGGGAACTTTTTGTGCCAGGATTTGCCTCTGCCCCCTTTTTCATTCCTGGCTAATTTATTATTCTAATGTACCATCTTTCAAAAAGGACATGCCTTTGGGAGATACTTATTTTCTTTGAGTACTGCAGACGTTCTTGGGGGGAGATTAACGTATTTGTATTGAGTTAAGAACTATTGCACACAAACATCCCATTCAGGTGTGCAAAGACTAAGACTCGCACAAACGCTTGTTATTCCACAGGTGCCGGAATGTTAATTTTCTACTGGCTCGGAACCAGTGTTTCTCTTTCAGATGTTGGAAATCTTTGTTGCTTTTTTTTCTCCTTCGGTCAAATGATTTCTCATTAAAGTCTTGATATCCATGACTTAAATGTGGTGGGGCTGAACCTGTTGGACTGCTTGCTGATTTGTGCTTAGAGAGCGTTCTGTGCATCTTTTTTCTTCTTGCATTAAACTTGAATTGAGGTGGAACTGTTCTCTATTGTAAATCATGCAGGTTGACAATAATGTAAATATGCAGAAAAAGAATGAATCACTGTACAAACTGGTTAAAAATGACTCATTTCGTACTTATATACCATATTGTTAAATAAACTGTGTGCAAACAGACTCATTATGGCTCCTTTGGTTTTTAAATGACGACTGTGATGTTATTCTGGATGTTCAATATTTCTTATGTGCACGGAGATGGTGCTGAAACCACAAATAAGGATTTCAGGAGTTGCAACTATCTAGAATTTTTCTGAGTTTCGTAATGTTTTCCCAATAGGTGAGTTTATTGCATGTCCCATGTCGAGATGTGGAAATTTAATTCAAGTAGTTTTACCGCATACGGATATTGATTGGTCTACATCAATGACCTTCAATTAAGGTAGACAAAAGATATGTAATAACAAACATGGTCAGAACTTTTGGGAAGTCGGTGGATAATGAGTCAGATATGCCTTCAGGCGTTATAATTCTATTAGAAAACACCTACTTTTGAATTGCGTTTGCACAAATGCATTAGCCATGCACTGACAAACAATGTATGTTTTACTTTGCCAGAGGTTATAGTAGATCATTAATGAGTAATACATCTGCAAAATGTCCTCGAACAATAAATCTTCCGCTATATGGTAGGGAGCAGTCCCTACTGGCTCTATATATCAATTTGTTGGTATTTGTGACCTTTAAAAATGGGAATATTTTCATCGTTTCTGTATATAGTGTACTGGTATGAAGTAAATACGCTTCTTGTTACGCTTCTAGTTCGTTTTCGTTTCATCGAGTACAAACGAAATTGAGGCGAATGTAATTTAGATATTTCTCACATTTCCGAACAGGCAATCCGTTGGTAGCTTTCGTTGCGTCATTTTTACGTGCCTGAAATAGGTCCTTCTTAAACTTGCTGTTCCACTCAGCGTGTGTTGAATAGGTCAAACGACTTCTCTTGTGAAAGATGTCGCGGTGCCTCAAATTGTTCAAATTTGCCAATTGCAGGGTCTTGTCTTCTGGGCGAGGACTGGGTTGTAGGGCTTTCACGAGCACATTCAGGAAAGGTAAGCTGCTAATGTTGCTGGATAATGTTTTATACAGCTTGCTATTATACTTATTGTAACTGCAATGCATTTGGTTGACTAGTGTTATTAATACTCAATATCACTATGATTATGCAGTGTATGCTGCTCATGAGCCACCCAACGGTTGTATTTGTCATTGTTGTTACTAGATAGCTAGCTAGCCGTTTGTTTTGGTGCTGTACCTGGTGAATGAATGGCTGACTGTTAGGCATGCCCATTAGGGACAGTTATACAGTGCCGTAGCATGGCTGTACTACAGGCAGTACAGCAATGCACCAACAGTGCCTTACTAAGGCTCTACATATAAATCTGATGTAACGGTAAATGCATGTTGCATCAGTCAAAGGATGATGTAGAAACATATTAAAAAGTTAATGTTGACCCCTGGCAATTTCACTCAAATTTGAATACAAAATAATGGTTGCAACACCACAACCCACCTTGTATCTCTGTCTGTACGCCATTAGATGCCCATGTCAGGCAACAACAGACACAGTGGTCCTACACCCGTATGTGGAATCCCAGCTGTCCAAGCCTCGGTCTCACACAGTACTCCTACTACAGCACCAAGGAAGCTGAGAAAGAGACAGAGAAGGTTCCAGAAGCTGAGAATATTCTAAATGCAGAGGATAAAGCCCCAGAGGAAGAACCCCTGCATACTATCATACAAGACACGGAGAATGTTCAAGGTGACCTTATGTTTGTGGCCAGATACATGTTTGTATTTGTACATAGATGATGTGATCTTCAACCTCATACCAAAGGCTGTCCTAAATGAATATGGCAAATAGAACCCTATAGGTCTGTCATTTATGCTGTGTTGCTAACCTATACTGTAGTAGGTGTAGTGCCTCTAGCTTCCCTAACATTTATGCTAATTGTTTTCCATCTCGTTTACAGGTACGTTTTCCAAACATGAGTTCCAGGCTGAGACTAAGAAGCTACTTGACATTGTGGCAAGATCACTGTACTCTGAGAAGGAGGTGTGTGATGGTCTGAACTATTTGAATCAGACAGACCAGTGGGAATATGCCTGCTAACCCTTATTGATGGTTGTTGAGATTGTGTGTTTAACTCCTTCCCCTCCTGGCTTATTGCTCAGGTGTTCATCCGTGAGCTGATCTCCAATGGCAGTGATGCCCTGGAGAAGCTGCGCCATAAGCTGATTACAGGAGGGGGCGATACTGCTCCCATGGAGATCCACCTGCAGACAGACCAGGCCAACGTCACCTTCACCATCCAGGTAGGTCCAAACCCGTAGGCACTGAGGTGACTAATGTGGAATGGTAACATAGCGATCCTAGTTACACCTAAAATGTCTCTCTAAATTTGTTTTGAGGTAATAAACTGAATCTCTTGTCCATAGTTTATTCTCTGTTGTTCTACTCTACTAGCCATCACGAGCCTAACCAGCTGTTTGCTTTCTCTGCCTTCAGCCTATTTACTCGGACAACCTCCTTTTTAGATTTCATAGTTGAAATTACATTGGCACCTTCATGAGATGCATGAATCTGCACCAGAAACACTATCTTTGGAAATGTTGGTTCTGAGCAAGAGAAGTGATTTTTATTTTATTGCATTGTATTGGTGTTAACACATACATTTTTGTTTTTTGTCAAAAGCTCCCAATACACCTGCCAAGCACCCATTCATTTCAAATGGAAATGTAGCTTTAACAAGCGGTTTCTCCTGTGGGTGGCTGAGTAGCGTGATTCAGGCTTGGGAAGCAGTTGACTAGATCGACAATGTTATAACCCTTGTCTAGAACCAATCACTGGGGTTGTTGTTTGGTTGGAATCTCTTTCCTGTTAGACAACCAAAGTTTGATCCCAATTTACCCTTTACCGTTTCCTGAGTGTTCAGTCTGAATGAACACTTAGGTGGCCCTTTAGAGCTATATTTTAACAACGAATTACTATGGAGGGCACACATCAAGTGCACAGGGCAGCGGGACTTTGTTCCGTTAATGAACATTCTGCCCACATTATGTTTTATCAAAAATCAAATGGTGAGGGTAAAAGTTACATTTGGAGACTATGAAATAGTTACCAGTTCCTGCAGACCCTTTGGTCTTGTGGGGACATTCCTGATTTTGATGTGCTAAGTTTACATTTTGACCCTGGTTCAATTCCCCTCATTCAAATGTTTTTCCACTCGCTGCTTTTTTAGATTTCACACGGTATATATCCATTCTGTAATACCATGAATGTCAAAGAATATTTGGAGAATTACAAATGTGGCATGCCAGAAATGGGGCCCCCTAGCCATCTCAAAGTTCCGTTTTTGCCCTGAACTAGCTCACCTGATTCAACAGGTAAGGGTTTGTTAATAGGTTGATTCAGGTGTGCTGGCTCTGGGATGCATCCAATGGATGGAATGGCTGGGCGGTCCCCAGGGGAGGTTTGGGAACCACTGCATGAAATCAATAGATGCACTAACCGCTACACCACTGGAAGGTGATGAATGTGCTGATACTGTGGTGGTTCCAGCTTATCAGTGGGGACATTTCATTTGTCAACTAGGCCTGTACTGTGTTGTAAATGAACATCAACATGTTCTGTTTCCAAATGTGATTCATCTGACTTATTTCAAAGCCAATTTAATCAAAAATGCATTTTACTTAAAAAACTATATTTAATAACTGAGTCGCTGTCTGAACGGGATACATTGAAGACTTACCCAGACAAGCATCACTGTGAAACGCATGGTTTTGTGACGGTTCCGTTGAAACAAAATAAGTGAACCTAACGAATCTACTGTTTATAGACCGGCACTCTCTTCAAATGAGCAAGGTATGTTCAAGGCATCAAACTCAACTGAACATGCTGCCAGATGAACACGCTTTCTGTACAATTTGTGGTGGCAGATGGAGTCTGCTGGTTATGTTCTACCTAATCGTTAATTTCACCCACCTGGTACCCAGGTCTAAATTAGTCTCTGATTGGTGTTTCAATGAAAAAACTAAGTGGAACTGGCTTTACTGTTCCGAGTTGAATTTGCGGGGTTTCAAGCCTAATAAAGCTTGCCTTTCCTAATCATTCTCACAGGCATAGTAAAATTATACAAATTGTTTAACGTGAAGTCATAAAAATGTTTCAATTGCGCGTTCATGAAACTCGGTCTAGTTCAGAAGACTGTGAGGTATCGACTACTAAATAAGGAGTATGCTGATCGCATCCTGCTCACATTCATAGTTGTCCCTTTTTATAGTTGATCACTGTTGATTCTTGAAATGCAGTTTCATTCAAACTTGCAGAATTTCTGTCTACCTGTTCGGGGAGGTGCAGTAGAAATGGTCAGCCAGCTACCCTTCAATGAGTCACTGTCAGAATTCCCATAAAACCTAGTGGCAAAAGTGTATTTTTGTGTTCGGTCATTCCTATGTTCCATAAGCTCTGTGTTTTCTTTAACTTGCACACCTAATACAATTGACCTGCCCCTTATATACACCGATCTGCCATAACATTATGACCACTGACAGGTGAAGTGAATAACACTGATACACCAATCTGCCATAACATTATGACCACTGACAGGTGAAGTGAATAACACTGATACACCAATCTGCCATTACATTATGACCACTGACAGGTGAAGTGAATAACACTGATACACCGATCTGCCATAACATTATGACCACTGACAAGTGATGTGCATAACAATGATAATCTTGTAACCATGGCACCTGTCAGTGGGTGGGATATATTTTGGCAGCAAGTGAATATTCTGTCCTCAAAGTTGATGTGTTAGAAGCAGGAAAAATGGACAAGCGTAAGGATCCGAGTGACTTTGACAAGAGCCAAATTGTGAAGGCTAGGCGACTGGGTCAGAACATCTCAAATTCCAGCCCTTGTCGGGTGTTCCCGGTCTGCAGTGATCAGTACCTATCAAAAGTGGTCTTTGTGAACCGGCAACAGGGCCATGGGCGGCCAAGGCTCACTGATGCATGTGGGGAGCGAAGGCTGATGTACAGATGGGCTACTGTAGCTCAAATAGCTGAAAAGGTTAATGCTGGTAGTGATAGAAAGGTGTCAGAACACACAGTTCATCACAGTTTGTTGTGTATGGGGCTGTGTAGCTGCAGACCAGTCATGGTGCCCAGGCTGATCCCTGTCCACTGCTGTTAGAGCCTACAATGGACACGTGAGCATCAGAACTGGATCACGGAACAATGGAAGAAGGTGGCCTGGTCTGATGAATCACATTTCCTTTTATGTCACTTGGGTGGTGGGGTTCGTGGGCATACTTGGAGAGCACATGGCACCAGGATGCACTATGGGAAGAAGGCAAGCTGTCGGAGGCAATGTGATGCTTTGGGCAATGTTCTGCTGGGAAATCTTGGGTCCGGCCATTCATGTGGATGTTACTTTGACACGTACCACCTACATTGTACCAAGCTTTGTTGCAGACCATGTGCACCCTTTCATGGCAATGGTATTCCCTGATGACATTGGAGCCTCTTTCAGCAGGATAATGCACCTGCCACAAAGCAAAAATGGTTCAGGAATGGTTTGAGGAACACAACAATGAGTTCAGGGTGTTCACTTCGCTTCCAAGTTCCCCAGATCTCAATCAAATCAAGTATCTGTGTGATGGGCTGATTCATGGAGGCCCCACCTCGCAACTTACCAGACTTAAAGGATCTGCTGCTAACGTCTTGGTGCAAGATACCACAGCACACCTTCGGAGGTCAACTGCCCATGCCTCAATGGGTCAGGGTTGTTTGGTGGCAAAAGGGGGACCTACACTATTAGGCAGGTGGTCATAATTTTATGGCTGATCAGTGTACTTGATTGACTTGATTGTAAGTGATCATCAAGTCTTTTGTTTGAATCAGATGTTTGAGTGCTAGGGCAGACCCCATGGGGTACCCAGGACCAAGATTTGGAAATATTGCTATAAACTGACTTGTTCTGTTTAAAATGTTGACAATACCAGGCTGGAATCTTCTTTTTGACATGCGTGCAGTATGCATCTTTATACTAGAGTGATTCATGGATGAATTTAGAATAAATTATTTGAGTCAAACAATGTTTCACACAAGGCTTACTGAACATTCACAATATGAAGTGAGCTCTGCCAAAAATGCATAGAGGAGATTCAATCTCAAAGCTGGGCAACAGGCATGAAGTTACAAAAAAACATGAAAAAAAATACTTTAGAAACCATACTCTAAGATGACCGGTGTGTACTGTTGTAGGCAAGGAGATTGTTAGAGGGGACTAGGTGAGTAGTTAGTGCTCAAAACAGCTGCTGGATAGTGATTGGGCGATATGCCCGGCATAGGCTGCATGGGGACCAAGCAAGGATCCAAAATAGCACTCATTTTCATTTCCTGGCAGAGGTTAACTGCACATTATGTTACTCTTAAATCAACAAAATCAAACTGCTGATATTGTAGCATATTATGACCATGAGAAAGTTCATCTTCCCATCAAAAATATATTTTGTTTATGTGAAAACTAATCCAAAGATATTTCTTAACAAGGTAGTTATGGTTCCATACAGATAATAATACTTTTTTGTGAACTTATTCCTCAAGGTTAAATTATTGCTCAGAGTGCATCGCAAAGCGTACCTGTACATACCTTTTGTCAATTTACATTTCATTAGTCCAATTTAATTACATTTCACTTCTGACATTAAGTCTATGCCATACAACTGATATTTAAATTTTTAATGATCCGTTGCTCTGTAAAAACACATGGAAGAGAAGTAACGGCGAACAACCGTAGGTTTAGCTCCCAATATATCAACAGGATGTCACTGACATATTGACTGACAGATTGGGCAAAGCCGTATGCTGTCAAATGATTGTAACCAGACTGTTAGTAAAGTAATGTAACCAGACTGTTAGCTGGAACAGCAGTACGATGGTTCGCAGACAAAGTTTGGATTTTGGAGACTGAAGGACATTAAGGTATTGGTTTTGTCCAAGTGCTTGGCACGTCTCTGAACCGCTGGTGCTCAAGCAGAGTTCCTCTGTCGTGATCGTCCTTTACCTTCCTCTTAGGACACCGGAGTTGGAATGAACCAAGAGGAACTGGTGGCCAATCTTGGGACTATTGCCCGCTCTGGATCCAAGGTATCCGTTTTCTGTCTGACTTCCTGTTTAATAGGTTTCACCCGAGGATGGTTCAGCCCGAAAACCATGCTTTCAATATTCAACCATGTTATTCAATTCCTATTATATCTCACTGTTGTTGATGGTCACGTTCCCGCTCCCTTCATAACCTCCATCCCGCTTCATCTCGTCCCCCACCAGGCATTCCTGGATGCCCTGCAGAACCAAGCGGAGGCCAGCAGCTCTATCATTGGTCAGTTCGGTGTGGGTTTCTACTCTGCCTTCATGGTGGCTGACCGTGTGGATGTCTACTCCCGGTCTGCCGAGCCCGGTGCCCCCGGATACAAGTGGTCCTCTGACGGGTAGGAGAGGATGGAGAGAACATGGCTGGAGGAGGGCTGTGATGGAACTAATGACACTGATGTAGATGTTAAAGACTTCTCTGTGTGCATCCCCAGCTCTGGAGTCTTTGAGATAGCCGAGGCCAGTGGTGTCAGACCCGGCACTAAGATAGTTCTGCATCTAAAGGCTGACTGCAAGGAGTTTTCCACTGAGGACAGAGTCAAAGGTACAGATCATGCAAGATGACCTCGACTGGGACACTGGGCAAACTCTTTAGACCAATCAAACGTGATTACCTCCCTGAGATTGTTTTTGTAATCTTCAAAAACCCAACACCATGTCATGTAATTTCTTTAGTTGATTCATGCGGATGATACTTCTTCTACGTTAAGGCAATTTTAAGGAGCTTGCACAAAAATAAACCTCAGTGTTTGTTGTTTAGCAACCCCTGAATGAACCTTCTGTTGATGTCTGGATTCATCATTCAGAGGTTTGCTATGTGCGCAGTGACATGCTACATGCTAACAGCTGGTGTTTTGGTTCCAGAGGTGGTGACCAAATACAGCAACTTTGTCAGTTTCCCGATCTTCCTGAATGGACGACGACTCAACACGCTTCAGGTACGGCCTTTGAAATAGAAAAGTCTCCATAGTTGCCATGTGTGTTGTGTATGGACCGGTCTCCTTCCTGCCGCCAGGCCCTGTGGACGATGGAGCCCAAGTCGATCAGCGAGTGGCAGCACCAGGAGTTCTACCGCTATGTGGCCCAGTCGTACGACAAGCCCCGCTACACCCTCCACTACCGCGCTGACGCTCCGGTCAACATCCGCTCCATCTTCTACGTCCCAGAAGTGGTGAGGATGAGGGATGGGTAGGGGGTAAAGACACTTACTAAGCAAAAGGTAGAATGCCTACGACTGTGTTGGGGCTGCAATGGAAAGCATTTAGAGTTTAGAGATACTCAGGTAATCTTTATTTCATCTTCACATCCACTTTCGGTAAATGTTAGTAACCGACCCGTGTTTATAAACTTTTGAAGTATCAATTACTTAGGATTACTCATGACATGATTTTATATATGTCCTGATAAACCATGTACTAATAGTTTTTTGTGGGGGCACTCTTGATCCTTTCTAAATACTTAGCTAATTTGAGTGCCCAGTGTTAATTCTCATAAGTGGACAAGTCATTGGTGGACATTAGTACCTAATGATCCCTAAGGCCTCAAACACTCCTAGAACCTGTCAGATAATAAGCACACAATAAAAATGTTGGAAAAATATGAACAGGTTAGTCACACTGGTTTAAAAGGGATATGACACAGTGCTGAGTACAATGCTGTCTTGTCAGACAATGCTAACGTAAGCATTTCTTGGCATTAACTTTTCTAGCTATTTGAGGTTGACAGTATTTAAGAAACGGGTTACAACTCATCCTCAAGTCCTTGCGAAAGTTTTACAACAGTAGTGTAAAATATTTCATCCATTTAATATTTTTCCTGTGTGCTTTGTGAAAGAGATTTAGGAACTGCTGCAAAGTCTACCAATGGTATTTTAATTTTAGTGAGAACTGACATTGAGCGCTCAATATTAATGAAGTACAATTCGTTCACATATTAGATGTGGCCATGGAAAAAAAAACATTAGTAAATGCTTTGTAAGGATATCTAATGAAACATTTCAAATCGCTTACTGTTTAATGAATGAAACCACTTCCTAATCCCTTATCCATGCTTTATAGTTATTCTCTAATGATGGTTTTTAGGGGTAAGCGTCATTATGGTAGGCATTATGAACACTGTATGTACTGGTTAATATCACTGTCTCCAATCACCACTTGTCACCATGTGAACAGAAGCCGTCCATGTTTGATGTGAGCAGAGAGATGGGCTCCAGTGTGGCCCTGTACAGCCGAAAGGTTCTGATCCAGACCAAAGCCACTGAAATCCTGCCCAAATGGCTCCGCTTCCTCAGAGGTCTGTCCCCGCGCCCCTCTCCCTAGACCCCTGTGTTCCCTGTGGCCTGGATTGCCTTTTACACGCAACCAAAAAGAAGGAACCCGAACGTCCCCGGTAACCATTTTTTTTTGTCTGCGTTTCAGGCGTGGTGGACAGTGAGGATATCCCGCTGAACCTGAGCAGAGAGCTCCTGCAGGAGAGCGCCCTCATCAGGTGAGACGGCGCCCTACAAACATCCACTCGTTCCCGGACGGTGGAATTTCAATGAGCTCACATTCGTTCAAGTCCGCGCCACGCGCGAGTCCTCTCTTTCATACCGTGTCTTTGTACGCCTTCATCGACCACCCGCTGACAGGAAGCTGAGGGAGGTACTGCAGCAGAGAATCATCAAGTTCCTGCTGGACCAGAGTAAAAAAGAGCCAGAGAAATACGCCACGTTTTTTGAGGACTACGGCCTGTTCATCAGGGAGGGCATCGTCACCACCCAGGAGCAGGATGTCAGGGTGAGGCGGTGGGGTGGGCTGGGGCAGGGAGGTGTCCCGCACAAGTAGACCTCAGTTGGTTTTCAAGCGTATTTCTCCGCTGGCAGAACAGGGGCACCCTGACACGGTAAACCTCCCTAAACGCTCCTGTCTGGATGTTTTTGCTTTATTAGTTCAACCAGAATTTCTTGTAGGCTTTTGAAAAAGTGCACCCCCTGGGAAGTTGTCTGTTTTTATTTAGACACATGAGTACTGAAGTCGATATCCCATTAAGTGTTTTTTTTTATTTTATGCGTCACACACCAAAAAGTTCTTTGATAGCGCCTTTTGGTATTGCATGAATAGTTTGAGTGTTTAACTCTTACAGCTGAGCCCTCTGCACAAACATCTTAAGGACATAGAAACACACATCAGTTGCATAAACAATGCCTTCATTTAAAATTGCTCTAAGTTTTCCAATAGAAGGCATCAAGTTTAAGGCTTTATTGGAGCTCATTCCATGAACAAGGCGCATGATACACAAAAGCAGTTTTACCCAACTCTGTACGTGCGGAATCTCCAAAACTAACCAATCCTTGGAGCGTGTTTAATAACCATCAATATTCCAGGTTGTTTTAGAGGAGGGAGAATTTGGTAGGTTGTGTATTAAAGTCTTAAAGACAAACATCAGCCAGTGTCTGGCCATCCTGGAAGCTCAGGAGTCCCATCCAACCAAAGAGTACAGAGTACAGAATACAGTGACACGCACAAAACTTGGTGCCCGTTATAAAACAAAGAGCTGCAAGGTAGACCGGCATCAATTAGTTAAATTCTGTTTCCTTTATCAATGAATGTGGTTGGAATTTCACTTCTCTAAATATGTTAAAAGGACAACTTTCCAGAGGTTCTACTTTTCCCTCATGACTGTTCATGATTCCAGTTTAGCTAGTCTTTATGCATATTGCATTCACGCTCCGGCACATTGACAGAAAGGATGAGTTGACACATTCATTTGTTTCAGCTTTTGTGTTTCTAAATCAAGTTATGTTTCCTAGCTCCCTTGTTGCGGAATTTCCACTGCTAAATGCATCCCCTTGGCTGTCTTTGACAGCTGTTCAGCAGCATCAGTCTTTGGTCAACACTAGGGGGCACCCTGGGATTTGCTATGTAATAGGGCAGCCAGGGAAGCCAATAGAAGACTGAATTGACCAAAAAAGGCAGAACTTAGCTGTTCTCCATGACAGACATAAACATCTAATGAATTTGTATGCGTTACCAACTCTTGGTATTGTAGCAGAGCAAAGTAAGTGTTGTCATTACATCGGTCAGTCATTGCTTTCGTTTTGTGACTTTTCTCTCCTGTTTCCTCCCTCGGTCGGTACAGGAGGACATCGGCAAGCTGTTGAGGTTTGAGTCGTCTGCGCTACCCGCAGGCCAGCAGACTAACCTGATGGAATACAGCTCCCGTATGAAGGCCGGGACACGGAACATCTACTACCTGTGTGCGCCCAATCGCCACCTGGCTGAACACTCCCCCTACTTTGAGGCCATGAAACAGAAAGATATGGAGGTGAGTTGACCAGAGATTTAGGACCAGTCAGGTTTTCAAATAAGACAAGCGAGAGTGCCACTGGTCCGCAGAGCCTCACAGACCTGTTTCAGCAGTTCTCCCTCTAGGTCTTGGAAGTGTCTTACGCTTTGTCTCTCTCTCCAGGTGCTTTTCTGCTATGAACAGTTTGACGAGCTCACCCTCCTGCACCTCAGAGAGTTCGACAAGAAGAAACTCATCTCTGTGGAGACGGACATTGTGGTGGACCACTACAAGGAAGAGAAGTACCAGGACAGCAAGCCAGGTAGGACATCTCACCATTTAATGCTGGGTCAAGTTGGGTTTATTTCAGAGTGGATGCTTTCTTTCTCCACCTCAGTCACATTTTCGACCTGCATTGTTCCCAGTGACCAACTGATTATCTTTTATTGATTGCATGAATATTTAGTTTCAGTGGGAGTAGAGGTGAGGAATGAGCCACTTTTAAAGCTGTGGACAATTCGGTGGCCAAACTGCTCATGATGATGATATCAGGGCCAGATTGGAAATGTATCTATGCTACTGCCTAGATGAAAGTTAGGACTTGGTCCTAAGCCTTCAGACACAGTGCTAAGATGGGATTTTACCTCGGCTCTCTAATATAAAGCACTCTTATCCTGACTCTGTCCTCTCCTGTCTGAAGCGTCTGAGCGCCTGACAGAGGAACAGTCTGAGGATCTGATCTCGTGGATGAGGAACAACCTGGGCAACAGAGTCACAAACATCAAGGTACTGCCAGCCATGACAACATCCCAGTGGACTCTGTCACACAGCGGGCGTAGAGGGAACCGGCCTGGGGCCTCTTCATAGTCACCTGACCCATTACTGACTGGATCCAACCTCACTTACCAATATATAACTGCATATCACTTGATTAGGTTGACCTAGTGTCCAGTAGTGCTAGTGGCCCGAGTGATTGACTGAGAGTTCCTGTCAAACGATGGTCCTCAGGTGACGCCTCGCCTGGACACCCACCCCGCAATGATCACGGTGCTGGAGATGGGTGCCGCACGCCACTTCCTGCGAACCCAGCAGATGGCCCGCAGCAACGAGGAGAGAGCCCAGATCCTGCAGCCCACTTTAGAGATCAACGCGGGGTAGGAGAGGGAGTGTGGGGGGAGTGGAGTGGAG
>JACXGJ010009417.1:6496-24514 GCA_016801105.1 Esox niger
GCCCCTCCCAGCGGCCTGAGCTGCCCCTCCCAGCGGCCTGAGCTGCCCCTCCCAGCGGCCTGAGCTGCCCCTCCCAGCGGCCTGAGCTGCCCCTCCCAGCGGCCTGAGCTGCCCCTCCCAGCGGCCTGAGCTGCCCCTCCCAGCGGCCTGAGCTGCCCCTCCCAGCGGCCTGAGCTGCCCCTCCCAGCGGCCTGAGCTGTCCCTCTGCGTGGGTCTGCTGGGCATCAGCACAGATCTAATCAGATCCAGGGAAGGGAGGAGGCACCACTGTTGAGTGTTCTGTTCAGCAGGCCTGCTTTCTTCTGCTCCTCATGATCCAATCAAAGGCCTGATCCAGATGCACATCCACTGCTTTTTAGTTACAGCTTTAGCTGTAGTGTGTGTTTGTGTGTGTGTGTGTGTGTAAAAACAAAGCATCTGCCTGGTTCCAGTCATTAATCTTCTGTGTCCTCTTGGTTCCTGCCATTTGACTTGTGTTCTCTTGGTTCCTGCCATTTAACTTGTGTCCTCTTGGTTCCTGCGATTTGACTTGTGTCCTCTTGGTTCCTGCAATTTGACTTGTGTCCTCTTGGTTCCTGCCATTTAACTTGTGTTCTCTTGGTTCCTGCCATTTGACTTGTGTTCTCTTGGTTCCTGCCATTTAACTTATGTTCTCTTGATTCCTGCAATTTAACTTGTGTTCTCTTGGTTCCTGCCATTTAACTTGTGTTCTCTTGATTCCTGCCATTTAACATGTGTTCTCTTGATTCCTGCCATTTCACTTGTGCTCTCCTGGTTCCTGCCATTTGACTTGTGTTCTCTTGGTTCCTGCAATTTGACTTGTGTTCTCTTGATTCCTGCCATTTAACATGTGTTCTCTTGATTCCTACCATTTAACATGTGTTCTCTTGATTCCTGCCATTTCACTTGTGCTCTCCTGGTTCCTGACATTTAAATTCTGTCTTCCAAAAGTGGGACTGCAGGTCCCAAAGTAGTGTGGCAAAGTTTTTTTCTGATCTAGTAATCTAACAAGGTAAAACCTATTTTGCATTACGATTTAACAAATTGTATTATAATTACATCTGATGAACAATGCCAAGAAATTTTACTATGTACTTTTCACACATCTGAGTTTGCATAGTCTTTCATACCAGCTTTTGTGTTCCCTGATAATTCCAGGCGCTATATATATATATATATATATATATATATATATTTATTTTTGTATTTTATTTTATTTTTATTTAAAATACATACAAACACAAGTCAGTTGAATATGAACAAAATGTGATCCATTCAAATTTTCTCGCCACCAAGTGTGACCTAAATAGTAGCCAGCAGTTGATCCAGTGCAACCCACCCCCACCCCAATGCAATTCTTCAGCTTCTGTCAGCACTGACAGGTTGTCATACCTCCGAAAAACACAATCTACTAGAGAGAATTGGAGAGTGCGTGTGATATCTGTGAATTTTGATTCACCATCTTATCCACAGCCTGTATCCACTATTCTGCCTCACCACACATTTTCCTGCAGCTCTTCTGTCCACTGTGATTCTGCCCCACTAGCCAATTGCATTACACCATCTCAACTGTGAGCCTGAAATCCCCAAACAGCCAATCAAACAGAGAGGAACCCCTTGGTGGTAAAATGACCATAAACGTCTGGCTCCTGAGCCTGTGCTTCTAAGCCCAGTGGGTGTTTTATTTGTGATTCCCAAAAGCTTTGCAGCCACACAAAATATCGAAAAAATGAAAAGGTACAGAAGAGTCATAGAAAATACTATATACCATTGGTTATTTTACATTAAAAAAAATCTATTTTAAAGGAGAAATAATTATAACTAACAACAGAATTTTTTTTTCATATCGGTACAATACAGTGGCTCTAGGGAGAGGACAGGCGCTGTTATTCTCTCTATAGATTTTAACATGAAATAACTCAACTTGTTTTCTGTCTGATTAACGTCTTTTGGCATTGCTTTCGACAATGCCAAGGCTCTTTACAGAACCCACCAATTCATGACATTTCCTTTTGGTCTAGATAAAGGGAAAACCCACTGAGAGGCAGCTAATGGAAGGGCTTTCACTTTGTGCCTGAGCAGTTTCGACATCAATGCTGCTACAAAACAGTTTTTATCCTATTAGATGTTACCGTTCCAATACATGTGGATGAACGGACTTCCGATATCTAATGTGGGGCACATTCTTCCTTATCTATGTAATTTGCTCAACCCAGCATTCATTAGTCTATACACGCTCTCTCCCCCACAGATCTCCATTTTCATTACCCACAGGGAACGTATGCAACGACCCAACTGGCATGGGTTATCCCAAAGTTCTGATGTTTTAACACTTCAAAAGCGGGGTTGCCCTAGGAGTCGGAAAATGCCTGGAAAAAAACCCCCACTTTATTTCTGAGGTGTACTATCCCTTTAAGTCGCACTGAATACCAGCTGCTGAGGTACAAACGCCCTCTGTTGTCGCCACGCAGACGCCCCCTGACCCCTGTGTACACCGCATGTGCACGTCTGTTCATGTCTTTCTAAACTGCTTTGCCTTTTGGTTTGAAAGCAACCACTCTGCTGGGCTTTAATATGTTGATTAGCAGCTCTCAGACCAACAGGTCCGGCCATTAATTGGCCAGAGCAGAACACTGGGTAGACTGAAGAAAGGAGGGGAAGGACAAGGTGGAAACAGTGTGTGTTCCGTGTGTTAAACAGAGATAATTCAATGGCATTTCTTTTGCATTCTGAGGGGCCATTACACCTTCTAATCACTGCAACACCCCTTCGTTAACTTGATTGTGTATGTGCGAGTGTTCCATGCAAGTGCCTGCAACGTTTAATAAAAGACAGCCTTCAAAAACATTTATTCCACCATTAGTGGGTTGATTGTGTCTGAACCAATGTACAAATGAATTCTACAACTGGCCCATAGGTGTGAGCAGGGAAACAGACACACAGAATGACAGGTTTTTTTAATCCCTTCACAGGCGACAGTAAATGATTACAGTCAGGCAATAAGTGGGGGTCTCTGGATGTCAAACCTCAAAAACTGACAATTCAAATTTCACATATTTTCCAACAAATTAGATGATGATGCTGAATTCATTGGACTTGCGGTACTAAATTTAGTATTATTTTCTCATGCAGTCAGTTCTCATACATCGTGGTTGGAAACGGAACCAAATATAAATCAAAACTAGACATTAAGTTGATGTCCACCCTGAGGGAGAATCACACAGGTTTCATGGCAGAAAAGCAGGAAATATCACATTTCAGGAAAAGTCACATCCTTGAAGTTAGCGGGCTGGACCATTCCTGCTTGGCGTTCCCTATAGGAGAACAGGAGAAGAGATAAGAGTTAAATGAGAAAAAAATCACTATAGAGAGCAACCTGGTTGTAATGTTAGCTGTGCCCTACCCTAACAGCATGTTGCAAACTGTCCAAGGTTGTTGTAAAGTGGATCTCTCTCTCTCGGGTCAAACTCTTTCTTCTTTGCTGCCATTTTTTCCTTTTCTCCCCTGGTTCCTCACTCTCTTTTCTCTCATCACTGAGTGCTTTGTTTTGCCTTTGGCTCAGTCCACTCATTCTCTCTATCATTCCCTCTTTTCTAGCCTCCTTGTCTCCCTCCCTCCATCACACAGCTCTGTGATAGCGTCACCTCCCCAGAGATGTCATTTCCCTGAACCGTGCTCCACTAAAGTATTAGCTTGTGTGTTGAGCAATATATTCTTCCTCAGGAGCACAGCCTGGTAATTCTACACGCTACAGGCAACCGGATCCTGGTCGATGATGTCTGAACAGGCGTGTGCCACCTGAAGGAAAGACGGTGCCCAGTCCACTTGAGAAGACAAAACCCGTTTCTGTGGCCCCCGGTACTAACTTGGACCAGGCTAGAGCAGGACTCAGGAGACTCAGTTAATTGAGGATATCGGTGTCCCCCCCTGCCAACCCTCTCCAACCTGCTGCCAAACTCTCCAGGAAAGAGAAAATCCCCTTGCTCTTATTTCCTGACCTGGCTTGTGTCCTAGTAGGATTAGCTACAAACTCATACAGCATGCCAAATGTGTGTTTTATATATATATAATTAATAAAGAACGAGAGGGTGTGTTTTATGGCCATTATTCCAAGAGCTGTTCCTAGGCACGACGCAACGGAGTGCCAAACCACCCATTTTTAAGGTGTACATAACCACGTTTTTATCTCTACCAGACCATTTTAAGACCAAACAAAATGCATGTTTTATAACAAAACCTAATTGTAAGTGTTAGAATTGTACATAATTTTATCTTTCACTACTGAAAATAGACATGTTTTAAAACTGTATCTAACTGTGTGTTTTATAACTCTACATAACTGCACATACAATTTTGCAAGTTCTCCCACTTAAAAAGATGAGAGAGGCCTGTAATTTTCATCATAGGTACAGATCAACTATGAGAGACAAAATTAGAAAAAAAATCCAGAGAATCACATTGTAGGATTGTGGCTGACCAAATACTTTTTTGCCCCACTGTATAACAACTCACTCAATATGAAGTCTGTATGTGTGTATACACGTGTGTATTTCCCAACATGTTGTAGTTGATGTGTAAGATGACCCAAACCTATTATGCATAGTCAACTACAACACATTGAGAAACACACACGTGTATACCCAACAACAGAAAAACAGTTTGAACATCAGATTACCATATTGCCAAATCCTAACTGTAACCATGGGAGAGGCTATATCCAATCAGAGATCAAGTGACTAAAACAGCCATGACAGGAACAGCACAGACCCACTGACTTAAGCAGCGCTGCCAACAGCCAATCGGATGACGGAGTTGTGATATAGAGGAGTTGATTAAATTAGTATCAGAGACGGACTAGTCAGGCAACTAGATTAACTCAATGAAACCCTGGCACCTGTTCAAGAAACACTGTCTGAGAGAAGAACGGGAAAGTAATACCTATATTACAGTTTTTTCCGATTGCTAACAAGCATTGGTCGATACTGAAATCCCAATGTCAAAACAGAAGTGTATGTGAACCAAACTGGGAATCATTTCTCATTGCTTTCACCCAAAATGCATTCAATGAACACATTCCCCCAAATCCATGAACTCTTTTCTCTTTCACACTCCACCACCTCCAAAACAATATACTCAGAGTACATGTTTTCTCAAATGCTTACACACTGTTCTCAAAACTGTTAAAAACACATTCTAAACAGAATGATGGCAACTGCTGTTCATTTCTGCAGTAACCAGATTGAAATATATAGAAAATGCAGCAGAATATTTAATAATTCCAAACACAGTTGATTGCAGTTTCAGCTGTAAACTCACCCAAGTGTTGTACATTGTACCCTCTGAGAAAAACAATGTGAAATAACTCAAGTATCACTATATCTAGTAATGATGTCTGTTCAATAACCAAACAGGATATATATACATCTACGCTTAATGTAAAGTAGGCCTACTGAAAAACTGTGCATTTACTGTTTTTCTTTTTACAGAGTAATGGAGATGAAACCCAGACAAACTGCATAGAAATTCATCTTTGTAGGTGAAGCTGGATTCAACCTGGCAAAAACACACTGCCGGGGAAGAAATGTGATTGGTCAGAGAGCCACCGTGATGTCGCGGGCCAGAGAGGAGCTAACGTCAACATCTGCAGCACTGTTCAATGACGGTTAGCAGTTACACAAACCACTCAGTGGCCCCTACAGTAACGAGAGGCTAGTGATCATACTATACTTGTTGATGTTTGCTTATTATTACTGCAGCCCTGGAATTTTTGTTTGGCCAAGATGCATGTTAGAAATGCACACTGTGTAAACAGTTTTGCCATTGTGGCCTCAGTATTGACCAATGGTTGTTAGCAATAGTGAAAAACTGTAACATCCAGAAGTATTTGGGCAGCAACATAATCCGGTTATTTAGGTTTCAAATGATACAATGGCTGTGCAGTCAGCTTGATTTGGGCATGTCATCCTCCAGCCCAGCTGAACCATTAAGAGATAGCAACACGTATTGTACATAACACTCCATTGGGAGAAAGTAGGGCTCGACCATAAAACAATATCAGTTTTTATCATATTTTCAGGACGTTAGTCCCCAACCCTTGCCCAGAACGTCCGGAGGATGGTGGTTTAGCTGTGGATCGTGCAATCTAATGCCAACCGAAACGGACCGCTTTTGTTTTAACTAATGGGAACTGATTCCAATGCTGGAGACCATGAATGACCCAGTCCCTGAAGCTGAACTTATACCAATCTGGATTTTGCCCCCCTCATGACACCTGGGGTGCAGGTGTTACATTCCAAAAATGAACTGGAATAGATGTTCTAGGCCAAAGGGGCCCAATGGCCAGCTCTCAAAATAATAAGTAGCTACCTTACATTAGCATTCAAGTGTATAGGGCACAGCTTTTTATTTGGATTCCATATTCCATACACAGGAAAATTAAATGTGCTTTATATTTTTATGCGTAAAAACATAAAACAATGAGGCACACTAAAAACTACATTTAGCATATAATTCTTTGTCCAATCTAGCAGGACAAATGCCTAATTGTTAGCTAACCCCTTTCAAATAAAATTGTTGAATGTTTTTAAAAAAGTTTCATACCGTGATTGTACATCCAAAATGCATTGTTTAGGCCTGTTGTACATCAGACTAGCTTTTGTAAAAAATGTCTATCTTATATGAATTTAATCATGAGTGTCTGAAGCTAATATGCTAAACCCATTGAATGTTAACCAACTGTTTGGTCCTTTGTTTTGGGTGCACAAACGTTGACTCGGAGGCTTTAGCTGAAAGCTAAACTTTTCTATTCAATGTATGCCAACAAAGCTAATCAGACAATGGTAAACAGCGAATGTACATGACTTCACTTATTTAACCACTAAATAGCTTTTACAAGAGTCAATATACCTGTATATCTAACTAAATCGTATGTCAATGGTAGAATGAAGTGTTACATTTCTGGATTATGGCAACGAGTTAAACACCAGGTCTCCTCCCCAGGTACCTTAATCCTTTCTTTGCAAACAAAACACGATCGCGGCATTTTGCACAATAATAGAAATAAAACTGAATCCTACGATCTCCACGATAAGAAACTGACTTTTAAACACAAACAATCCCTTTAAACTTTCGTGAACCATTAAATCACTATAACTTGTTTAAAACGCAACACAAGCAGCCAATCAAACAGCAGTAATAAGCGAACGACACTGCACACACGTTCAGGTACAATATCATTGCCCAGACACCACTAATCAGACACCACTGACCAGAAACCACTGACCAGAAACCACTGACCACGTGTAGAATTCATGTTTGAGAAAAATGAGTCTGGTCGATGGCGAAATTAATCTGAAAGTAAGAGAAGAAAATCAATACATTGTGACAAAATAAGGAAGTACAACATTGGTAATAAGGCAGTGGTTTGTCTTTTGGAAGTCGGACAAATATTCTGTGCAAAGTATGTCGACGAGCTGTGCTGAGCAAGACAGGAAACACCACCAACCTGTTTCATCATTTAAAAACAGTACCACGCCTCAGAGCTCACAGTTTCATTTTGTGGCTTCAACGTGCATCCACTTCCAGTGATGTTCCAAAGAACAAACATTAATAGCAGCATTTTCTGTAATTACACCATTTAAAAAAAACTGCGGCTTCTACGTTAGTTCCTATTAGAATGGGGTCTCAAGTTATTGCTATTTATATATACGGTATTGAAAACATTTAAACAGAAAGGTAATGCATGCATTAGTAGTTTTATTGAATATCAACATTATTTTGAGTTCTACCTCGTGCTCTATAATGTCGGAAACCAACAATGACTGCAATTCAAATGACACAAAGGCAGCAATCAATTTTGGTTTTATAATGGCCTTGTTGTTTTGATTCTGAGCACCCTTAACTATATTTAAACATTTTCGATCACTACTTCTCAAAGAACAAGCAGACGGCATTAAACACACAGACCAGGTCCCTTTGTTATTACAGTGTGAAAGTGCCGGATTTGTTTGCCAAAGCCTTTTCCCGTTCTGATGTGCTTCTCTTATTTGTTTACTTGTGTGTGACGCGATTGAATAACACAGGAAAACACTGCATGGCATTAGGCAACTGCATTGCATATCAAACGCAAAATGTCATCAAATGCGGGCAAGTACACACGTTTTAGTTATTAAATACGCTGGAGGACTCAACCAACAAGTCCCATTCCCAGTGTATATCATGACAATTATCCATGCTGAATGACATGAGAATAAATATTATAATAAAATGTTTGCCCTAGGAGAACGTCACCCACATGTATATTAAAGCAGTGAAACGTTCAGCATAAAATTGTCCCTTTTAGGCTGGAAGACAGAGCCAAAGTAACGTTCTCTGTTCCAATATCGTTGTATTCATGTATTTCACCACCGGACTAAAAATCTCTTCGGTTGTTTGGAACATCAGTCAGACAAAACAGTGTTTAATACGACACGTGTTACTGTGTCCTGGAGTCTGTGTGTGTGAGCGTCAGGCCCCAGAACGCCTGGTTCTCAGGTACACGCCTTATACGTACGTGTGTGTTGTTGTGGCCCTCGGACACACACGTTATCTTTGTCACAAGAGCTGCCAAATCTCTGCCCGCCCCACCGTCCCACCTGATGTACACAGTGAACAGAGCACGCAACCGCCAGTTGACAGATGATCAGGATATATGGCGGAGAGGCTGCACATCTTCCACCTCATTTCACAGAAACTCTCTGTCCGGCACCCAGAAAATACGGACCAAACTCAATGGCATCAGGGGGATTCTTTTTAGGCCACTGACAAACGTATTACAATGAGATTTGAAACAAAGGAAAATCACAGATCCGGATCTCATGCGGGTTTTGAAAACACAATTTATTTGTAGAATAAGTAGTGAAGCATTTCCCCCTGCAAATCCTCGTCTCCTGCTCCCACTGACCCCCTCTCTCCTATTCTCTCACATTGTTGTGGCTGTAGAAGTCCGCCACCTGAATCATGCGGTTCTATTTGGTTCTGTAAACCGCAAGAAACGGACATATCGTAGCCTCATCTCAGAGCCGGTGATTCGACCCTACCTCCACACCTATGATACGAAAACTAAAGTATAGCTATCAAGTCAATGTTTTCCTTCAGTCGTGTTTTATAATGTGATATTATCTTACACAACGACAGCCAATAGAATTAGTGTTAGGCCATCTGAAAGGATATTGACTGCCTTTCATATTTAACATCTCTTCAACAGGTGTTGTCTTCCAGTAAGCCTGTGCAGATTACTGTATGTAGAGTAAGGTAGCGAGAGACAGATAGTGAGTTAGTGGTAGAGAGTGAAATAGTGTGACCGTGAGTTAGAGGGAGGGAGGGAGAGAGGGAGGGAGGGAGAGAGGCAGAGAGGAAGAGAGAGAGCGAGGGAAACAGAGCTAGAGAAATGAGAGCATGGTTGTGTACTCACGAAGTCTCCTTCAAGCTGCTTATAAAGACATCTATATGGTCCTGGGGGATCTCTCCATCTAGGTGGGCCAGGTAGGTATACAGCCCTACAAACGTCTCAAACGGGATCCTCGCTGCTCCACCCTCCTCATTCTCCGTCAGGATCTCACAGGCGTGCTTCAGGGAGCTGATGATAGTCTGAACACACAAGCACGAGAAAGGCAATGAAGGCAGAGCCGTGAGGACGATGCAACACTGCCACCACGTGGCGATCACAGGAACTGCACCCCCGTTCCTCTGGAGGTGGTCCATCACTCACCCCACCCAGAGCACTGCAGCCCAGTGCCAAGAACTGCATCCAGTCAATGTTGGCACTGAAGTTCCCCAGGGACAGCAGCGTGTCCAACTGCTCCCGCGGAAGACACAGGGCCTCCCATCTCCGCTGAAGATCCTCCTTACTGATCACCTCTTCAGAGGACAGCTACACACAGGGGGAGGAGGTTTTCACCATCTTGGAGAGGTGTAATGGTGACGTCTGGAGTGGATTTACTGATTAGCATTCGCAAAAGGGGTTAAACACCTGAGATATCAGCAGACCAGGAGCCAGACCGGTGTCCGTGAGAAGACCTACCTGTTTCTGTAGAACCTTCAGAAGACCAGGAGTCAGACCAGTGTCCGTGAGAAGGCCTACCTGTTTGTGTAGGACCTCCAGGAGACCAGGAGTCAGACCAGTGTCCGTGAGAAGGCCTAACTGTTTGTGTAGGACTTTGAGCAGACCAGGAGTCAGACCGGTGTCCGTGAGAAGACCTACCTGTTTGTGTAGAACCTTCAGCAGACCAGGAGTCAGACCAGTGTCTGTGAGAAGACCTACCTGTTTGTGTAGAACCTTCAGCAGACCAGGAGTCAGGCCGGTGTCCGTGAGAAGACCTACCTGTTTGTGTAGAACCTTCAGCAGACCAGGAGTCAGACCAGTGTCCGTGAGAAGACCTACCTGTTTGTGTAGAACCTTCAGCAGACCAGGAGTCAGACCAGTGTCCTTGAGAAGACCTACCTGTTTGTGTAGAACCTTCAGCAGACCAGGAGTCAGACCAGTGTCTGTCTTCTGTGTGGCCACGGGCATCTCCAACCTCTGCTTCACTGGCAGTGTCTCTCCTTTGGACAGGGCAGTGAAGTATCTGAGGGTGCAGAATCAGACACTACGTAAACTGTTTTGTATTATCTTGTCCTGGACATTACCACTACTCAGCCAGTGTAGTGCAAGACAACGCACAATCCATCAGTGCTACAGTTATTTGAAAAAGAACCCTGAAAAGTTGTCTATATATGTGCGTATTTGCACATATGAACATTTCAGACAAATAAGGACACCACACTGGTCAGGTAAACCAATTTTACAAATCACAGAAAAACATTAAAACTTTTAAACCATTAATGCAAATAAAATAATGAGGAATTTCCTTATGCTATGAAATGCTGTAGGAGTCTTCAAGTGGGTCATGCTTGCAAGCCCTCTTACGTGACACAGTCAAAGCTATGCTGTAAAGAGTGGGCAAAAGGTCCTTCCAGTCATTCAGACAGTTACATTAGGTAACCTGTATCTTTTCATAGTATTGAAGCTAAAATACATATCCATAAACTTTCTAACATGAGTGTATTTAAAGCCTCGCTATTCTTGGTGGTACAATCACATCCACTGAGGTAAAGCTGTAGTTACTCACGCTGCGGACCACTGAAGTATATCCCGCGGTTGCGTTCGGATGGCGGCTTTGGTGAACTGCTTGAGAATGTCAGGTAGCTCCGGGGGGATGTTGATTTGCTGGGCACAGTACATAGTATCTGGGGGAGGCATTTCTGGGAAATATAGCTAGCTGGTGAACGTTAAATGAATCAATATTCACGTTTGACAATGCATTTTAAGCACGGCAGAAAACGCAAAACATCACAGCAGAAATGAACGTCGAGCTATTCCAGCAACCAACCATTCACTAACTAGCTATATTCAGTACATTAGCAAGAACTTCGCTGACCACTTGACAATCGTAACATGATTAGCTACTACAAAACGCAAACCTAAATACTGAATCGAATATGTTGATTGATGACAAAAATAGAAACGAGTTAATTTGAAAATAAACGATAATACCTAGCGAGCAGGACGACTTTTTAGCGATCATTAAACTTATTTTTCCTCACATAGTAACGTACTGTTTGCAGTGTACGTCACGTAGCAACAGTACACGACGGATTGGACCAGAAAGATGTGTCATGACTTCTGTCTTTCGCAATACAAAAATTTCACGAAAAACACAAAAGATACAAAATAACACCCATAAATAACATCAGTACTTTTATTATTAAACGGCTGTTTGAAAATACAGGTTTAGACGTATCAACTTAGATGAATAGAAAACATGGTGATGTCACTATTTGGCAATAGAAAATCCGGACAACTGAAAAGTAGACAGCAATATGATCGTAACCCACTCGCCCTAAAACAAGACTACGGTCTATTGACTAACACACAGACACACCACAGAGTATTAACAAACATTCCAAACATAATGATCAAACAGTAATGAGGACGTTAAAAAAAAACAGGTTATGAAACGTATCCAAATGTGCTGTATTTCTTCCTGCTAGTTATCACCATGCCCATTGTCACCCATCCTGCTCCTACCTCAAGCCCCCCCCCACCAGATATAAAAATAGAGATCTGGGACAGACTACCCCACGTGACCCCAGCTCCCACCCCTCCAGACAGCTCTACATGTCACCCTCAGGGCACATATCTCGAATATTCAGACCCTCCCCAAATACATCAAAGTTGAACTGTGACCCATTTGACAAGCCTTTGACAGATCTACATGTCAGATCCAGGATCAGTTTATGCTCCCCATATTCTAAACGTAAGCCTGTGCTTCACTTTGCCCTTCATCTCTCCAGGGCTCTATCTCTTTCCCCTCTTGTTCCCGACTGGGGGCTTCTTGAGCTGTAGCAGGGGGCCTCCTGTGCCAAAACCTGTGGTGGGTGGATTGGACACTCCAAATGTCAGGCCTGCAGATGCGTTGAGGCCAGGGTTGCTGAAGTTAAACCCCGAACTGCTGCTGCTACCAAATCCTAGAAGGGGAGGGAGCAGGAAGAGCGTAAGTTATTCAAATAATTACTGTAATAACAGGGTGTGTGTGCGTGCGTGCGTGCAGGCGTGCGTGCGTGCACTCGCGAGCGTGAGTACCTGCGCTCAGGCTCCCTCCCGAGGGCTTGCTGGCGGAAGAGAAACCAAAAGTGGAGCCCCCCGTTGCTACCCCCCCGAAACCTGGACCCCCACCAAACGCTGCAGGAGACAGAGGGAGCCAAGCTTTAGTAACACACACACACACACACACACACACGTTTCTGCAAGAAAGAGGGAGCTAAGCCACCATAATTTCTCAGTCACAGACAAGGTGCACACAGTGGACCAATGAAGAAAGAGCAGCTGGATATCCATAGTGTGAAGCTCAGAAACCCATGCCATAACTGCCCGTAGCCCTACACAGAAGAGCTGAAGAAAAACTCTGACTACATACATTGCCTACACTGCCAGTCTTACACACAGGAATGGGGGAAAACATGGAGGAATGGAGGGAAACCGAGAGATCAAAAGAGCGCAGGTACGAAACTGGTAGCGCAAAAGGTGGCAGAGGTGGACAGATGGGATGGAAATAGAGAGGTGGTACCTCCAAGGCCTGATGAGCCCAAGCTAGAGCCCACTCCTGAGGCAAAGGGGTTTCCCAGGCCAGATCCCAAGGATACCTGGCTCCCTGAGACAGACAGAAAGCACACAGCTTACTCCTCTGGACAACCATGTCTAAAGCTCTGCCCTGATCGCTGCAGCTTTTAATGCGTGTGCACGCATTTTTCCCTACATTTTCAATACAAAAATTCACCAAAACGTCTTGACATTACATAAAAAACATTTTGGGGGGAATAGCCGACTCAAAATGTGTATGTAGGCTTATGGCTTGCATTAGGCGTGAATCTTGAGGATACTTTAGGGTTAAATAAGGGTTCAGAAACATTTTTTCCATTTAACCTACTGTCTGACAAACATGGTGTGTGTGTTAAAACATCTAAGGACCAATCTGTAGCTCAAAGTCACATTTCATAAGACTACACTGGTCTTCTCAGAACCGTCTCGTTCCAACATCTTACTGCCACAAAGTTGTTTCTTAAGATAATCAAATGTGATAAGCCATATGTGACTGCGGACTGATTTTACAGACCAAATGTTCTACAAAATGCCACTGCGGTAGAGATCTGGCTGCTAGTTCTTTCACTCTTTTTAGCTGTTATCAAATTTGATTTTTTATGTTAAAAAAATTTTAATAACTCATCAATTTACCAGTCAAAAAGAAACAAAAGACAAGGTCTCTCCTTTAAAAACGGATTTATTTTCAATTAAAAGCAATTCCACTTACATAAAAACAGACAAACAGTTCAAGTCAATTGACACAACTAATTGATCATTCCTAACCACTCCATTGCATTTGACAAGTTTTCCAAAACTTTTCAAGATTCCAAGAGTGAAGGAACTAGCATGTGCCAGAACAAATTCTTCGCAAACAATTATTAATGTCTAGGTCAAAGGCACACAATGTTATTATATATATGCAATATCATCAACAACAAGCATTGGTTATATTTAGATTAAACACGTTTCTAAACAAAAGCACTCAATCAGGGATGAGAAGGGTCAGTGATGTGACGCCGTCTGTACGTGACAGACAGAAATGTAAAAAAAGGGCTAACATTATTCCCCGTTCCACATGACAGACAATCACATCTGTTCTACATTATACATTTCTGAACAGTCTAAAGTGGCAGCCTCCCGTAGTGTTTTTTTCACCGTCAATACACGGACACAGCGAGGGAGAAACCTACCTCGCTAACCAACACCAGTGTTGCACACAAAACCAGCATAACCCTCTGTGTTTCTAACTCTCTGTAATATGTTAAAACAGTCTCCCAGCCAGTCCGTCCAACCACTATCAGTCTGTCTTCTGACTGTAGAAAAGCTTTTACATTCAAAGACATGTTTGCCAGCACTGTCAAACTAAAAGCAGTGAGCCATTTGCAACAGCCCACAAGTTCCAGAACCAAACTTTTCCATAACCTAGTTTCAACAACACAGGGTAAAGACGAGGAATTATAAGAGCGCATAATTCTTTGCACTGCTATCCTACTAGGGACCAGCTTGATTTCGGAATGGTTGTGAATTAATGTTAGCAGCAGATAAATAATGAACATGAACAACACAGTTGTACTGACTTTTTTGCTAACCACACAAGAACACAGAATAACTAACAATCTAATGACAGTTCATTACTAGTTCTCGAACCACTGGTCACCTTTTTGAAACGTATGCTATAGAATCTAGCAACGTGCTGGTCCCATACATTTTTTTTATCTATTGCTTCCTCGTGGAATTTAATGCCGTCTTGACCTTGTATTGTTAAATTGTAGTCAATCACTAATCACAGTTTCAGACCAATTCCTGAGTTCCAGAATTAATGTCCAAGTTCCAGAATGAGCAACATTTGAGTGGTTCCGGAATGTTAAAAGGGCAGACAGAGAGACCGACTGACAAGACTGGCCAGTCCAGAGCAGCAGTTGGTTAATCCCAGAGCACAAAATGGCCGACTTAAAAGAAAAATACTGATTTTCGGCACTAATGATCCCACTGGCCTTCCCTAAGCAGTCAATATGAGCAGCAAATTCACACGGTGTCCCCCACTAAACAAGTCAGCGATGGAACTCTGCAGCACTTAAATAATACTCCAGCACTTAAATAATAATTCAGTTAAAAAAACTAGGATGGGTTTGTAGAGACTGGGTGTTATCAGCGCCCCCTAGAGTGAGGTAAGGCTACACAGTAGACATACCAGCATTGTTATGGTAGGGCAGGGGAAACACTGGCATGTAACAATACAAACCAATAGGTTATTGTAGTATGCATAGTGATGGACATAAAGTCATATGAACTGTCGGGTAAAAGTGTGTGTGGGTGTGTTTTTGGAGTAGACAAGACTTCATTACTGGGGAACATAACAGCTAAGTCATTTTCTGTCTAGAATTTAAATAAATTCACAAACATACCAATACACATACACACGCGCGCACCCCACACGCACACACGCGCGCGCGCACCCCCACACGCACGCGCGCGCACCCCCACACGCACACGCGCGCACCCCCACACGCACATGCGCGCACCCCCACACACACACACGCGCACACCTTTTCAACCAGGGCCTTCTATTATTGCTATGACAAATTCAAGACAAAGTTGCAGAGTGAAATCCTTTAGGGTGAAAACTTTTGGCTGAAATAAAAAAAAACCTCTGACCTACGACCGACATGAAATATGCTTTGACAAATCGGTGTGGTCTGATGAGGGCTGGGAGCCCAACAGTTTGTCGATCCCTGCTACACCAAGTCGGTACAAAACCGTATAACTTTATTTGGAAATTTGCCAAAGCATTTCAAGGGAAAAAAATGACATTTTCTGGGACCAAACCCCCCCCCCCGATACCAGCAGATCTTTACTTACATAGAAACTGGTAGGGAGTGGAAATCTGGTGATCTAAGGCAGATGTTTGTTTTAAGTGGTGTATCAGAGTGTGTGTGTGTGTGTGTGTGTGTGTGTGGAGGCAGACGGCTACAATAGTGCTTGTTCAAACACACAGGCACAACATTGTCCTAATCTAAATCACTTGGCACAGCCGACTCCTGACCTGAACAACGGCATCCCAGAAGGTGGCACGAAACATGCTTGGCACTAACAGGTTACACCACTCCTGACCACCTAACATTAGAATTTTTTATTCTCAATAAAACTGTAGATTCGCTTCACAATGAAGCACCTTCATGAAATATTCTGGGCTGGTTTCAGACACTGATCAAGCCTAGTCCAGGACTAAA
Source organism: Esox niger (assembly GCA_016801105.1). NCBI lineage: Eukaryota > Metazoa > Chordata > Actinopteri > Esociformes > Esocidae > Esox > Esox niger. Next base: position 22,886 of record JACXGJ010009417.1, read on the forward strand.
AATAGTCCAACAGAACACTCACTTGGGCTTATTAGTTTAGTTCTGGACCAGACTTAATCTGTCTGTGAAACTGGACCACAGTACATTAAACACATTTAAGCCCCTGACTGATAGAAATTAAAAGACTGAAACCAATGAGACTGACACTACAACCTCAATGGTTCCAATTATTGATAAGATACTAGTGAAGAGGCGGTTTGGGACAGATTTGAGAGCTATGTACACCCAGGCAGTACTGCTGTCTAGTCTTGACTTGGGTATCTGACCACTACACTTTGATTTTTCACCCCCCCCCCCAAAAGTCGAGAAAAAAAGTAATTCACTGAGATAATGTTAAGTGCTTCTCTTTTAGGCGGAGAGGAGAAAGACGAAAGCAAAACTATCTAATAGCTTTTTTTCTGGATTTGTTCGTGCTTCCCACAGACCCCCAGAAACCCACAGACCTTTTGCAGCCCATGGATCCCCTTTTTGGCACTTTTCTCACACGTCTACAGCAAAATCACAGGAGAAAGACCAACGGAAAAGGGTTTCTCGCTGGCTATGTTCACATTCTCCTCTTTCACCGTTCCTCTGTGGAGAGAACAGGCCATCTAAAACACGGCATTGGCCACGGTCTCCCTGTCTACACCACGGTCTCCAGCTCCTCCCTGCGACTGAATGGCTGGCAAGGTCAAAGGTGGGGGATCAGGGTTCTAGAACTTGAAGGCGGAGGTCAGACCTGGGCCGGGCTGCTGCTGTTGACTCAGCGTGGCTGCCATGGCGACCGCCGCTGCGTTGGGGACACTGCCGAAGGGGGCGGGGCCAGTGGTGACACGAGGGTTGCTCTGCCACTTCTTACTGGCCACTCGCTTGGACTCGAAGACGTCGGTGGAGTCCTCCAGGAAGACCCGGCGATATCCCAGGTACTGCTGCTTTAAGATCTACACCACAGAGGAAGAGTTTCAGTCACCTGGTTGAAAACACTCTGAACCGTATGTCTGTAGCTCTAGTAACATGGTGATTGGTCCCAGACCAGTCAGCATTGATGTGGTTGGTGATGTATGGGAGGACTAACCTTGACGTTCTCATGTACCGACTGGAGCTGCGCAGCCAGAGCGACAAACGTTTGGTACAATTTCTGCATAGCCAGGGACAAATCTATACACACACACACAAACACACAATTAAAAAATCCAAAGTAACATAAGGACGAGGGGAAAGTGTGTGTGTGTGTGAGTAGGTGTGTGTAAGTGTGCGTGTGTGCATGCGCGTGCCATACCCTGTGGTGTGATGTGGGAGCCATTGCCCTGAGTAGTGAGATGATTCTCCAGTTCCTCTATTTGCTGTCTGTACTGCTGCAGCTGGACCTCAAACTGCTCCACTAAACACCGGAAATAACTACAGACGGACGGACATACAGACGGAGACAAAACGAAATGAAGAATGACGCAGTCTGTGTGGGACAAACGGGATAGGCCAGAGTTCAGTACATTCATCTACGTAGTTACAAACAAGAAAGGGCCGGTTGGGGGTACCCACTCATAGAGACGAGGAAGGGCCGGGGTGGGGGTACCCACTCAGAGACGAGGAAGGGGCTGGGTGGGGGTACCCACTCAGAGACGAGGAAGGGGCGGGGTGGGGGTACCCACT
>JACXGJ010009418.1:0-24299 GCA_016801105.1 Esox niger
CCCCCCCCCCCCCCGACAAAGTTTAATCACGATGTACATGCAGGGCAGCGGGGCACCCAGCAACAGGGTTGAGAAGTTTCTGCAATTACTTATCTGCATTCTAGCCTTCGGCTAAAAGCAGGAATGGCGAATAGTAACTAGCAAAACTCATCGGTAAAATGTTTTTTCGTAAGTAAATTGTAGTCAACTTGGTCTTCTCACATATGCACACAGCCCACACACTCAGGGCGGCCAAAAGCTATGTCACTAGCGGAGAGGATTAAAAAGACAAACCAAAAAGATAAGAGGAAACACAACCTGTTCGCCGCATACAGGGGATCGGTGATTTGTTATCACTACAAAGGAGAGGTAGGGGCTCTCTCCCAATTGCCTTGTTTGCCAGCAGTTTTAATCAGAAGCGAGTGCAGGAGATAGAGATGAAACTGAGTGGGGGGGCCTAATGATGTAAAGTGCATTAGAAAAAGGCAGATGGTGTTCCTAAGCAACAGACAAAGCCCTCCGCTGACACATTAGAGACGGTTATTAGCTCGCTTCTGACAAATTGGTTTCACACACTTTTTTTTCCGGACTTATCTTAAATGAGTTGTTGCCACTGTCCACCCAGCCGTCTCCTGTCGAGACGGTTACGGGATAAAGTTACATCTTCGCAAACCCCCAAAGCGCACAGCAAGCGGGTAACGGAATTGTTTTGCTTAAGGCCCTGAATTTGAATTTAAGAGCTTGTTAAAATAAAACTGCCTTTTGGTAGACAAACAATTTACATGTAGTCTAAGCTGGGATACCACACTATTAGGAGCTGCACAACATAACTCACAAAATGTCATTAATGCAGTGTCAAGGGGCTTTCGTAGTATGTTCCTGACCATACAGTGTTTCGCCTGAAATTTAATCGCTACATCAACGGTTTATGCTACACTAGCAGTTATAAAACCCAGCTTCTGTGAAAACTAATTTAGCAACTTTGGGCTGTGTCTGCTATGTTCGCCTATACTAAATCCCACACCAGGGATTGTTTTTTTGCAGTTTCCAGACAAGTTGAGTGAAGAATACAGAGCTAAGTTAGTCACGCGTTGCAGTAGATTCTATGGTAACGTTGTATGCTACGCTAGCAAACGAAGCACCGACAACGTGCAGTATTTTAGCAGTGCGTGCAACACTAGCAGCTTGCCACTCACCGGGCTCCAGGTCCAGCTGGCAGAGGTACTGGGAGGTGCTGAGAGTGACCACAACAACGCGGTGCCTGAGAATGTCCTCCCTCTCGGGCATCTGGAAAGTGTACTGGGTGTTGGAGATCAAACAATACTGCTGCACCACCGGGTGGACAGTCTTCACCCAGCGGTTCCTGAAGTATACCCTGGGGGCCGAGGAGAAACACAGTGAGACACTGAACTCCAGACAACAACTTCAAACTGGGCTAACAACAAAACACAAGCTGCAGATATAATATATGCATGTTGACAAATTCAAGACTTCATTATGATTGTGAAAAATATACTGAGCTTTAAAGCAGTGAAAATTGGTCAATGCACATAAAGTGACAATTTTTTCAGAGGCATTTTGCATAACCTATTTCGAACAGACCAGTGTTTCTATGAAATATGGACTATAATTATTTACAATAAAGTCACAAGTAAAAAAAAAAACAAGTTTTTAGAGAAAACAGTATTAAGTACAGTGTACCATGTTTGATTTATGTGGGCGTTTACACAAACAGTCATTTCAAATCTCAATGCAAACAGACCACTAACTGGCCAGCTCATCTTCACAACTATAACATGAGAAATTATGAGAAAAAAAGCTAGCCGCTTTTTAAGAATCGGATTTTAGATGAAAGTCTGTGGTGGGATATTTGAGTGCATTCCCCAACTTACGCTTTGGCCTGTAGGCATTGCTGGAATATAAGTGGGTGGGACACACTCCTCCTCACTCGGCAGAGAGCCATTGTGTCATCCAGACTTCTCAATTCACCCTTTCTCCATGACAGAGCCAGAATAATTCACTCCCCGATCAGCTCAGTTTATAAAACTCCATTGTCCAGTCATCAAGCCAGAACGCAATAATTCTTGGTATCGGTATTAGGTAATGTTATCTACATGTACAGTTGTGCTCATAAGTTTACATACCCTGGCATTTTGAAATTATGGCATTGATTTAGAAAATATGACTGACCATGCAAAATAACTCTTATTTAAGGATAGTAATCATATGAAGCTATTTATTATCACCTAGATGTTTGGCTCCTTTGTAAGATCATAATGTAACAGAAATCACCCAAACTGAGCAAAAGTTTACATACACTTGAATGGTTGGCCTTGTTACAGACACATGACACCCAGAGGCGTAAATGGCAAATAAAGGTTAATTTCCCAAACATGTTGAATTTTAAATTGCAATTAGTATCTGTGTATAAATAGTCAATGAGTTTGTTAGCGCACACATGGATGTACTGAGCAGGCTGGACAGAGCCACGGGAGAAGAGAAGTGTCAAAAATATAACAAGATAATGGAACTTTATAAAGATGGAAAAGGATATAATGAGATATCCAAAGCCTTGCAAAAGCCATTCAGTACTGTTCAATCTCTTATTAAGAAGTGGAAAATTCAGGGATCTCTTGATACCAAGCCAAGGTCAGGTGAACCAAGAAAGATTTCAGCCAAAAATGCCAGAAGAAATGTTTGGGTTACAAAGAAAAACTCACAGGTTTCCTCAGGAGAAATACACACTGCTCTGGAAAAAGACAGGAGGTTGTCAGACAGGAATAGGCCGTGATACTTGATACAAAAATGAGCTGCATGGTCAAGTGGACAGAAAGAAGACTCACTGCCCCAATGCCACAAAAAAAACCTGGTTACAGTATGCCTGACAACACCTTGACAATCCTCACAGCTTCTGGCACACTAATTTAGAGTGACGAGACCAAAAACGAGCTTTAGGGTCAAAACCATAAGAGCCATGTTTGGAGAGGGATCAACAAGGCCTATATTGAACAGAATACCATTCCCACTGTGAAGCATGGTAGTGGCTCACTGATGTTTTGGGGGTGTGTGAGCTCTAAAGGCACAGGGAATCTTGTGAACATTTATGGCAAGAAAAATGCAGCATGGTATCAGGATATACTGGCAGACAATTTGCCTTCTTCTGCACGTAAGCTGCGCATGGGACAGTCTTAGACTTTCCAGCATGACAATGACCCTAAGCACAAAGCCAATTTGAACCACCAATGGTTACAGCAGATAAAGGTGAATGTGCTGGAGTGGCCATCAGTCTCCTGATTTTGCATGACCTGGAGGCATTTTCCCAAGATGAATGGGCAGCTATACCACCTGCAAGAAATCGAAGCCTCAGAGACAACTATTACAAAAGACAGCATGCTGTCATTTATGCTAATGGGGGCAATACACAGTATTAAGAACTAACAGTATGCAGACTTTTGAACAGGAGTCAGTACATTTTTCTTGGTTACCATGTTTTGTTCTATGATTGGGCCCTTCAGTTGAAACGACAAAACTTCCAAATTCATGAGTAATATTAAAACTTCAGTAAAGGCCCAATGCAGTAACCCAATGCATTGTTTTATTCAACACCATCATACTAGCATATACATTGCAACCAATTAAAACTATTTAAATATTTTAATTAAAGAGTAAATATCATATAGCTTCAATTGTAACCTATAAATAACTATAAACTTGGGGCACAGATGCCTCATGGTGCATGGGCTCAATTCACCAGAAAGTTCTCCCAACATAACAGCCCACAGTGGAGTGGACCGAGAGCTTGCGCGATGCGCGTCACAGACAGAAGACACAGGCCCACGTGCGTCACTCAGAATGCAGCCACGGATGGCCAAAAAGGGAGACGGGGCAGGGGCTCAAGCACCCGCTGAGGTCTGTCTGTGCACGTTCATGCCCTCGGGGCTGTCCTCGTAGCGCCTCCTTTAAGAACACCTAAAAGGCCTTTCACGTTTGACCAAGCACCCTGAAAACCAGGCCGACAGGCCGATTACATGGCGAGCACAGCGGGAGTTCCCCCGCAGCACTCGGCCTCCGGCCATCGGGCAAAGAACACGTTATTCCCCCTGCAGAGGCGTCCCCCATCACATGGGTGACAGGCTGGTAGTCGGAGAGGTACTGTCCTTTTTGTAAGGGAGCTTGGACCCAGTCAGTTAAACTTACAAGTCAAAGACACAGCAGTGGACAAGGTGAGTTTTCAACTGAGACCATCCGGTCGGGGTGCCACCATCGGTTCCTTTGTGTCGTTGATGGCGTGACACCCCGGGTTACAAGCCTGTGAACACAAGGTTCACGACAGCCGGGGTATTCGTTTATTAACCTGAAGACGCGCCCCTTTCGAGCATTATGACCTCTCTAAATGCCTCACTAGGTGCTCAATGTTCTGACGGGACTGTCAGAAAACCCTTTGACAGTGTGTGTGTGTGTGTGTGTGTGTGTGTGTGTGTGTGTGTGTGTGTGTGCGCGCGGACCGTTACCTGAGAGGTCGGGCATGTGCGTTGCCTGCTTCTACGTATGGGTGAAGGTAGTCCTTAATGTAGAGGTCAGCCGCACTATTGGAGTGGGTGCAAATGAGGACCCTGCAAGTGAAGGGACGGAATCAGTGTCATCATTTGACAGACATTCATCAATAAAGATGCTCAGGTCTCCCTGAACACACATCACAGCCAAGATAAACGCCAGGCCCTACTGATAAACCTGCGTCAACAACAGGCGAAGAGAAAGTAAGCCTGATTGATATTAGAACTCCCCAGTACACTTCAGGAGATACAGGCAATGTCAGGTCATGCCTTTTTAACTGAACAGTTAACCACTTTCTGTAAATAGCGGTGGAGAAACTAGGCACTTTGGGGTGTTTCTAGATCTCCCAAAGACAGCGGCCTTGGGGGCTTCATAAAACACCTTGTATCAGCTTTAAGTATTTCCATAATTCATTCAAACCATATTTAACATACCCATAATTCATTCAAACCATATAATATTTAACATATTCAGTGGAAGAGATCCAGATGAATATTGCATTTCTACACATTTTCCGGCGCATCTTTTTTATTATGCATAAAGACAAAACATTTGTTTAACTTATGTTAATGTGCAAACGCCTCAATGGGTTGTTTTCATTCATTATAAAACAGAGGAACAATTCAGCGGCGCCTTTTAATTGAACCCAGCCAATATAAATTCCTGTCAGTTTCCTGACTAATAAGGGAATGGCATTAAGTGGAAAAGCAGGATTGCATGTGCTGCATTGCAAAGGGGCATTCTGCCATCTGTTTGACAGACACAACTGACATTTATAATGATATGATCCCATTAATAATGGCATAGTTCAATTAATTAGAGTTTTTGGAGCAACTTCTTTCAATTGTGATGCCGGTATTTGAAAACAATCAGCCAAATATTGCCACCAACTGCCAAACAACGGGCATTTAGATGACATATTTGACTACCACAACTGTTTTCAGGGACTGATCCCAATCAGGGACTAAAACCAATTCCCTTCAGGGACAAATACCAATCTGAAAAACCAGAGCAAAATGTTTCACCCCAAGTGTTTCCTTAGCTAAAGGTCAACATCGAGGCTGCCAATAGCCCAGGGGGCCACAGTCAGCAAGCCCTTTTGCCCGCAGCATCCTTTAGTGCGACCCATCCAGTTGTGGCGCGCAGCGCCTTAAGGTGCCAGCCTCACCTGCTGTCGTCCTGCCGGAGGATGTGCTTGACAGCCTGTGCCAGGGTGAAGGTTTTGCCCGTGCCATAGGGCCCGATGATGAGCACGGGCGGCAGGGGGATGGTGAGGGGCGTGGTGATGGCCAGGATGGCCTCCTTCTGCTTGGCGTTGAGCCGCGGGTCCAGCTGCTCATCCCACTGCCTAGTAATGGAGAGAGACGAAAGGGGTGAGAGGGCGAAGAGGTGGGGAAGGCAGAGGAAGACGCGGATACACAGACACAGACACACACGGAGCCCAACAAACAATTCCCTAGGCGGTGTGGATAAAAATCCCGGGATCCCAGGACTCATTACAAAAACTGGCCCAGCTGAGCTTACCGACCAGCCGGTCAACGGTATCCCAGCTCAGCCGACGGTGTGACCTGTGAGGCGGGCAGTGCAAACAGAAGAGCGGGTTTGGGGGATCAGCAGGGGATGGATGGAGAGGTGGGTCAGGTTTCAGAACCAGCCACTGAGTAAAAAGGTCTGACCGGGGAAGGATGGGAGGGGTCTTGGTCCAGCTGGCTGGGTGCTGAGGCTGATCAAAAGCATGGGCACTGGAGCAAGAGACGCACGCACGCACACATGCACAACCCAGGCAACCCAGACACAGGAGACAACTGCCTTGGAACAGCCAATTATAGTTTGCCAGCTTACTGGTGACCAATCAACCTGGCAGTGCCCAGCCAGTCGGGCCAGACAGTGACTTCAGGAAAGCAGGAACTGGTTCGTTCCACAGTAGGGCTGCAAGATAAATCGAATTATAAGCGACATTTCAATACGGACACCTCCAACTTCTGAGATTTTTCAGATAAAAAAAGGGTGACAGATGCGGGTCATGCGAGCAGACTGGCAGGCATCGTCCGTCACAGTTTTTCTTGCGGATGCTACATTTCTGTTGATTACTTTAATAGCTAGGGGGAATAAAATGTAATCCTTGAAGGTTTCACAATGTTGTTTTGAGTTCACACTGCAACTGGTAACAAAGACGCTTGCTTTAATCTAGCGAGATGGCCGAACATGGTTAAATGTTTTAACAGCATTTAATTGTAACCTTTTTAATATCACATTACGTAGACTGTGACCTTCATGAGCATCAACTTCCTGCACCCAATGTTGAGAGTATCAAGCTTGCAGGTGAGGTCACCAGAGAGAAACCTCACTGGCTGTGTCTGTGCATGTTTGTGTGAAGCAGTCAGTAAGTGGCTGTGACATTGGATGTAAAGAAGGTAGCCATTATTTGAGTGACAGTCAAAGATAAGAGTTAGCTAGCTGTCACAGCTCGATAGCTACAATCGGCTACAATAAACTAGCATCAAAGATGTGGCAGCAACAGTAAGACCTCCGAATTTCGTATTTTGCCTTGAAAATAAAAGACTGTGCTGTGTGTATATAGTGTGTAATGTACATTTTCATGTGGAAAAAAACTAACTCAACAATATTATTTAAATGACACCTTACAGAAAAACGTTGGAGCACATTGAAAAACCGCTCGATGTTCAGTTAACGCAGAGAACATGAAATATATTGTAATAAAGCCAACCACACTATAAATGGCAACATATTCATATGAATTAGTAGCTAGTGGCTTTTCTTAGGAGTCCAGGAGGCAATTCATAAAAACATTTTAGAGAATGGTTCATTGAGGGGGAAGAGCTAGGTTATTATCAGGGAATGATGTTAGGAAAGTACTGTCAACTAATGTTAAGAAAAGTTTACAGACAAGAGAGACCGGTTTACATGGAGGACAATATATTGGTTGAGGTCAGCGTGTTGGCGCACAAACACCCCCACCCCCCACCCGTTAGGGGGTGGAAGAAGGGGAAACACTGAGCCCTGTTCCTCAGGCCTGGAGTGCATAACTAGCAGCACCACTTAATACTCTGAGTTCCCTAGCCAATTACTCTGGATTATTACAATCCATCCTACTGTTATCCTATTGAGGCACACATGAACTAGCGCTGATTCAGGACTGCCAAACTGACATGGCCTGCCTATACGAAGCTGTATTGGACCACAACAGGGAAGTTTAGGAGAGCATGTTTTCAAGTACAACGTCCAAAAGCTAAAGCACTTCAGTAAAATGCACAAATGTAATCACACGGAATGTTAGGCAGTATAAAGGGCTAGCAAGTACTATGTAAGCCGTGCGTCACACCACTGTCCCACTCCAATGTGCACACCGCCCAAACAGATCAAACAATGAGACCATCTCTCAACGCACTGCTCGCTGCCCACACCCAACAAGCTCTTATGGCATCAGAATGGTAAACTGACTGATCATGACCTATGAGAAATGGAGGGACCAGCACCCCGCAACCGGCATCAAAACAGCTGAAGTGGAGCGAATCGGAAGCTTAAAACCCATCGGTGGTGTACACATCACTGAGAAAATGACATGGCGCTCACACGCACACGCACGCACGCCCGCACGTGCACGCACACGCACGCACGCACACAAGTGCAAACAGGCCCTCAGATCCCCCAAAAAGTTTCTACAGCTGCATTTGTCAAGTGTTTTGAGCAGCTGTGTCAACACTTGGGCAGCGTGAACAGCCAAACTTCCTGACATCCAGGACAGGCACATCACACGGTGTTAGTTGAACACCACGGCCTTAGATCACAAGGGCCCTCAGAGGACAGCGTGAACAGCCAAACTTCCTGCCATCCGGGACAGGCACATCACACAGTGTTACATGATGGACCAGATCAATGCTAATTGATTTGGTTAGATCATGAAAACGATAGGATACCAAAGGTTATTTGGCCAATAGATCCTTTCATGCTAAGCTTCGCAATTGTTAGATGGGAAATTGCTGAGGAATTGTAGCTCAACTGTTCGCTTAATTTACAGGGCATTGCAGGGATAACCATCATGCAGAGTGACAATTTGTCAGAGCAGATAGTTGGGTGTCAGGGAGAATCACGTGTACACGGCAAAATGCCCACAACTTAACCCAGAAAATGATTTGTATTCTTATTTAAGTAGAGCCCAATGAATCCATTGAGATGCCTAGTGATATCCTTCTAGTGTGAATAAGCACATTATACAGTGTTAATGAAATGCAGTAAGACAGATGACTGTTCGTGGAAGTACATACTACTGCCTTACATGGCTGCACCACCTAGAAACCTTAAGATGGAGGCACTGGAAAGACATCCCTCAGACAACAACGTCTGCAACATAACTAACATGTAAACAGCCCGGGGGGGTGGGGGGGGGCATCTGCCGTAGGAGTGATATTTCATGCGTACCTGTTTGGGCTCCAGGGGATGGTGGGAGTAAGGCTGGCGTCGGGGAACAGGATAGCGTTGTCTTTGATGCGGTCCAGCGCGTAGTGCATCTCACACAAAGGCAGGCGGTTCAACTGGAACTGAAGCTCCACCTGGACCGGGACACGGGGGAACAGTCAGCGGTCGAGACAGCCATCGGGACACACGACCCCGCGTTTCACATTGGTCTCGCCTCGCAGGCCCGCGCGCCAACAATGGCATGAGACACGCATGTGAACCCGCGGCGGAAGCAAGGACTGGGCTCTGAACGGCTTGGATGGAACAAGGGTCAGTTGTGTCTATTGGGCCCAGTCAAGAGACCAAAGAGCCCATACGTGACAAGAGTAACTCCATTCAGAACAGGCCCTGTACTTATTAACCCCAACATGGCATTCAAACAGGTACTGTGGCCGGGATCGTCAATGGGACCAAGGAATAAAAGTGAAAGTGGGAAAAGAGATTGGAAAAAAGAATGAAGAGAAACACTGAAGAGAGACGAGGAAGAAAAAAAAAAACATGACAGACTGAGCAAGAGATAGGAAAGAACAGGCCAACAGGCAAGGGCGCGCTTCCAAAATACGACGGGCAGATAACCGAACTGGCCGGTCGGGGGGAGTGTTAACAGCTCGTGCCTGGCCTCGCATCCTCACCGGTCCCTCGTTTAAGACGGAGAGAAAGACCAGCCCTCAGCTGCCACTGGGCAGGGCAATCTGGATCGCTCACCACACAGCCAGGTGGGATTTTCCCTCAGAAGGCATGCTTTGCCGCGGACGCCGCTAACCTTTGTGAAGCGGTAATCGATACGGGGGACCTTTCTCCCTGAAAGTCCTCTTTTGCTAAAGCATCAGCTGCTGAAGCTGCGAGAGAAAAAGGGGAGGCATCCGCTAATGATTTCACAGCGCTCAAATGGCAAACAGCACAATGGGATGGGATATTGGGCCTTGGCTGCAAGGAGGATGTGGTGTGTCTTTATAAAGGTATCCACCTGACTGGGCAGTTTCCCAAGTCTCCTCTGTCGATGTTAACAGACGCATGCTCTCCCAGGCTGATGCTTTGACAAGCAAAAGGTTGATGCTTTTTTTTAAACAAATGACATGTCCTATTTTGAACAACAGGTGAAAAACAACATTCTGCATAGCAGGACATCATGAGGACGCATACTGGATTTTGGATCTGTTAACCTCCCATCCAATAACCTTCCAAAGAAAATAAAAGGGGAAAACCTTATAAATGCAAACCATTCAAATACAAAATGATCCATTCAAACCAACAAGGCAAGTCCTCGACATACAAGCTGTCAACTCAATTTATAAGCGCTATCCGGTTCAATTTTGGGAACGTACCTGCAGTTCCCTATCAGGTATTAACCCCAGCTCCTCGCAACAATCCTTGCAAATCCTCAGGAAGATGTAATCCTTGGTCTTCTCCTCAATGCAGGCTTCATACACACGCTCTTTGACCCCGGGCGGCTGGCTGCACCACTCATGGCGAGCCAGGGGCAGCAGCAGGACAGAGTTGACCTTGGTCATGACTAGGCGGCCCGCTAGCGTGTCCTCCGATAGAGTCTCAGTCAGCTTGAAGCGGGCAAAGAGCTGCCCGTTCTGGGCATATTTGGCGCCACCCGAGATACCAGTCAGCATGAAGCTTGTGACCAGCTGGAGGTTGACTTTGATGTTGAATCTAGTGGGAGAAAAGGAGGGAATGTTAGAGATGCTAGTCAGAAATCAGGATAAGGAAGTTAGCAACAGCATTGCTTTTTCTTAGTGCAATGCTAAAATGTTCACTGTTAGCTAGCACTAGTGTTATATTAGCATTGGTACGAGAGTACTTCTTTTCAAATTTCAAATTTATTTTATAAAGCCCTTTTCACATCAGAAGTTGTCACAAAGTGCATTCACAAAACACCTGGCCTTAAACCCCAAGGTTTGATCTTCAGTTCAATCTTGAGAAAAGAGAGATGGGTAGAGTAGGGCTAGGAGAAATTCTACAAAAGAATGGAACTAGCAAATGTGACTAATTGAACACGACATGGGCTGGACGGTTTCAAACTAGTTTTGAAACCAGACTGGGTTTTTTGCATTGGGATACGCAGCAGTTAAACAAACAATGAACTAAAACTGAATTAAGTTGAATCGGTGTAGCTTCTCAATTGCCAGAAATGTGACCTTTTCACATTAATTTAAACGCAGTAGTTGTTCTCATCCGCAAAAGTGCCTCAATTTGTCATGTTGTTTACATGGCCAACTATTTGCCCAGAGGCGTCTGCAGCTGTTAGTGGTAGAAACATGTTTGTGTTGGGTAGTTCATGCTGGGTTGGTTTGGCTTAAAAATCCAGTGATTCTGCAGACAAAGTGGCAAGCTTTATCCCTAGCTAAAGTGACTCCATTTGTCCATGTTTGTCAGCTCAGGGAGTCCCTTCGGTAAGCTAGGAAACCTAACATTTTGACAGCATTGCAGCTGGATTGCTGAATGATATCTTCTTGCAGTAGAGTTGGGCCAAATACTGGCAGTCACAGGTGGTTCAGAGACAACAAAGTGTCCACAGAGACACCAAACAGATTTTAGGGAAATCTGGCAAAACTGGGTATATTTGACAAGAACATTAAACCAAGTATATCATTTAAACAACTTTGAAATTTTTATTAGATTATATATTTCGTCGAATTTATGACATTACATTATATGAGCCCACTGATTGGTTTACAAAGCCTGATAAATTCATGTCCTAGATCTGTAATAAGCTTGAAGATGACTTTGACAAACAGATTGACCACGAAGACCACTTCAAGTAAGATTAGTCTGATTCAGTCTGATTAATTTCAACAAGGGAATGAATGGAGTGGGGGAGGATCTTGGGTCATAGTCATAAGGCACCAGACAGGGTGAAACAGGGAGGTGCCAACTTGTTGCGTCATTCCCGCTGCAAAACCTGCACTAATGAATGACACGGGTTAGTTCCACTCGGTCGAACGAACAAAGTCCTGGGGGCCTCGGACTCGGTCATATTCAGCCTCGGCCGGCTGCAGTAACCCCGTCTCCTCACCACCTTCCACGGTAGAGAGCAGCAGACGCCGAATAAGACGATCGATCGGCTAGTCGCCCCCTTCCCCCTCCGCCCAAGAGAAGCGCCTGCCATTCTAAAACAAATTTCCTGCTCTGGAGGAATCCCTGATGACGCGGGAGAGATTAATTATTGAACGGTCTTCCGCTTTGTGCCTGGCCGCGGTGTGCGTACAGTGCAGACCCCGCGGTTGGCCCGAGGTTACGCTAGCACCCTCTGTCAGAGATGCCGGATCGACTGAGCGTGACGCACGGTGACAACGTGGAACGTGGGAAGGGAGCACCAAAAACATGCAGCGCCAAATGTCACGTAGTGCCTAAGGACCTGCCCCCATCGCCCCCTCTCTCCGTACAGCTGTCGGATGATCGCGGCCACGCCTCAGCGGGCACACGGGTGCCTGGCATATTGTTTGAAGATTCGGCATAAGGTGCTCTCGTAATGAATCGCTGAATATATCTATCTATCTATCTATCTATCTATCTATCTATCTATCTATCTATAGGCATAAGTGAGTTCCATATCAGAGCTTTGCTCGTGATTTGCTGCGCTTGGCCTCCTGATCCGATGGGATGTGTAACACTACGAGCGACAGTTGGAGATTCAATTGAATTGGGCAAGTGTCAAGACGGGGATAACATATTTTTGGCGTAACTAAATGTTGGAATAACCTTGCAAGATGAACTCAACGGGTTCCTGTTCGAGTTCACCAACATGTAGGCAAAGATTGCTGCATTAACATCTCCCCATACAGAGCAAATAGTGTAAGCCTGAGCTAATTTACATGTTATGTCCTTGGACTGTGTAAGGGTTTAGAAAAGATAAGGACTATGTCCAACATTTAAGGATTTTGTATTAGATAACAAAGTGTGTAACTACAATCAGGTACAGTGTCAATGCGGTAAATCCACCCACATTATACATGCACAGCACCCCCCTATCGAAACAATAAGACACCCCATTAACGAGGCTTGGACAGGTCGATGGGATGATGTGTTCCTGACTCCCACAAACACACCTTTACTGTGAAAGATGGACCCTGCCCCCTGGTGGCGGGCTAGAATCCAAAAGGGCCTCCACTCGAACACCCGACCATTCCTTCATAACAGTGTTTCTTAACCCTGGTCCTCGGGACCCAAAGGTGGTACGTTTTGGTTTTGGCCTTGGCACTTACACACCCGAGGACCCAGGACAAGGAAACACTGCTTCCTACAGAACAACCGACACTTCTAACATGGAGGAATGATACAGATGTTTGAGAAAAACGGTCAAGACCTGTTGAAAAGGGTACGGAAACGGCCCGCACTCACTTGCTGACTTCCTTGTATTGGGCGATCTCCTCGATGTACAGCAGGTCGTGCAGGCGGGCTTGATAGTTGTCCCGGGTCAGGGTCTTGTCCAACACCGACTGGGTGAACAGTTGGTCGGCCGACAGGGGGATCTGGTAGCGGGCCAGCAGGCTGCGGTCCAGCTCCACCGTCTCATTGGGGCTGAACTCCACAATGGTCTTGCAGGACGGGTCCCAGCGCTTGGCCGTCATCAGTAACTGCTGCCTGGCTTGCATCAGGTGCTCCAGGTCTGGGAAGGAGGTAAAAAGGGGGGCATATGTTTTAAATACGGAGGCACAGCTGATAGGGGAGTGATGCTTGGAACACCGTGTGGTGGTTTGATTCTCACATCGGCTGGGTGGAGGTTCCCAGTCCCAGGTGGTCCAACAGTAAGCAGCTGTTAGTTCACACAGAACAACATTAGCCTGATATTCCACTCTAATACTCCATGGTTCCACTAATACCTTTCATATTATCTATAACACGATAACCTATGAACATTCTGAAGCAGGAAACCCAAACCAATGGCAAAGTTTGGGCCTGATGTTGAAGCCCTGAAATCTAGGTCATACGCAGGAAAACCGAAAGGTCACAGGTCGGTAATAGTAAATAAACCAAAAATAAAGTATTAATGCGTTGATACGTATGGCTGACTTCTTGACATTGGTGCAAAACCCAGGGTCAGCACTGCATTGCTAAGAGCCTGGAGACCAATGAAAAACTATTACACAAACCAACCCATTATTAGAGTTCTCCGCTTTTATCGTTGAAATACTAAATGTGTGATATTTTACTTTATAAAGTGGGTAATATTTTTGGCTGCATTGGTGACATTTTTAGGGTAACAGCAAAACACTAATATGGCAAGAACAAAGACAAACAAAAGCACCTTCAATCGAGGCGGCGTCCACCATGATGCGCTGCATGAGCACGGGCTCCGAGCCGAAGTCGAAGACGATGGTCTGGCGGAAGGTGCCGAAAATCTCGGTGCTGAAGCCCACCGCCACCGTGTAGACGCAGTGGTCCATGCCATTGTCGGCAGCCAGCGCCTCCTCGCCCGCCGTCCACTCCTGGCAGCCGTCGGGGGCCGCCTGCAGCCGCTGGGCCCCGGCGTCGCCCGCTGACACGCCCGTGATGGAGAAGTGGGGCCGGTGGGCGTCATAGAGCAGGGCAATGCGGTACAGCTTCCTCACCGGCTGAGGGGGGATGGGATCGGACCGGCGGGCAAGAAGAGAGGCACATTTACAAGGCAGGTTAGGAGGCAGACAGAGGTTCGCCATTTGGAAGCAAATCAAATAGAGGATAGGTGGCGCCTAAACCAAAGCAGCGTTAGCCAAACTCAGGTCACGGCATTACACATTTTTATTGCATGACTGGAAAATCACCACGGAGCATTGCCAAGATGACCCCGGAGGGATTTCACAGAAGACAATGGCTAGGACAGCACTTTCCAAACTTCTCCGCAGGGACCGTCCTGAACTAACACACCTAAGACGCATAAATACTGGAAAGTGGAAGTCCGGTTGAGCTCACCTTTTGTTCAATTACAACGGTTTAGAACAAACACGTGAAGTCGGACAGTCCCTGAGAAGAGGCATACAAAGCCAAGGGCTAAACTTCAAGACGTTCTACTGCAGGCTTTCAAAAATAAATATTCAGACGCACAGACATCGTCTATTAACTGCAGTCCGGGGAACGAAGAGAGAAATGAGCACTAAGAATAACGAAACACTCCCACACACAACCTCGGAACGTTGACTTAATCAGTGTTAGAAAAAACGATTGATAAAAGCCAACATGACCCAGAGATGGGGGCATTGTTGATTCAGGCAAGCCTATTCTAAATAGGATTACAGCCAGATGATTTCAAGTGAACGTCAGTGATACAGACACATCCCTCCATACCACAGAGGGGGGCTAGTCCATAGAGGGTTGGGCAAATGAAGGGCACTAAATTGGGTGTACGGCGCCATTCGGGACGCCCACAGGGCCGTGTGATACCTGGCAGTACAGGGAGAAGGTCCAGGAGTGGGCTGACTTCTTGGTGGTGACGGTCACGGACAGGTTGGAGCTGTGCTCCACATTGACGCCCTCCAAGTAGTCGCTCAGCTGGAGAGGAAGCAGAAGACAAACAAAACCATTCAACCCCGGTTAGGGCGAGCAGGCCATGTGGGGGGGGGGGGTGTCAGTCTACCTAGAAGGCATAAAAACTTAATAGAATTGACATAAAAAAATGCTCTGGTCAAATCATCACCACATTTAAATGGGCCGGCTGCTTCTAAAGCACACCGTTCTCTAAAACGTGATGTCACCCGGTCCCGGGCACATAACCGCCAATTGCAGTCCTAAAGGAAACAAAACGCACGTCTGGTTCTCAGAGAGGGCGCACCGCTCTATCAGTTACAATAAGAATGAATTGGTCGTTTAATATTGCAGTTGTTTTATTTTGTTCGCCACGAGTGATTGGTTTGCGAGGCGGAGTGTTTTTCCGCACTGGAAGATGGATAATCATTCAACAGGAGTGTCTCTTTAAAAGGTCTGTTTATTTGAGATGAAGCAGCCAGTGTTTAGAGAGTCAACAAGTCCAAATAGCAACACTTATCTGAGACTAGCACTTTGTGCCATCGATGTCAAACTCACAGGCCTTCTGGTGTTTTAGCTTGCTTTTATTCTTCACAGTATAGCGGTGGATTTTCCCGTAAATAATTCCCCTTTTCCCTTCCATTAAGTAATACCTGGTGTGACATGGCCGGCTAGGGGAAAGCTGCATGACAGAACCCTTTCTTCCACCCATTTGTGTTGGATGAGTGGATGGGTTTGAGAACGTCAGGAAGAAGGGAGTGTGCTTCCTCGTGTGCATTTTGAGGACCCTCCGCAAACATAAAACCAGCCATCACACAACGGGTGCGCTTTCGCTTTTTAAAAAATCCTCCGAGAGCCAAATAGGTCAACGGACCAGACGAGGGCAAACTCACCACTTTCTCAGGCGACAGAGAGTTCATCCACTTCTCGATGAGCGCCTCCATGTAGTTCTCCGTGAAGTGTTTGCTCTCCTGCTGCTGCTTGAGGCGGATGAGACGCGAGGCGTAGCGCTTCTGCCACTCCATCAGCTCCTCCTGGGAGTGGGCCGACGTGCACTGGGCACCGTAGCGGCACAGGCCCTGCTCCAGGAACCTGGGGGGGATGGGGGGGGGCAGCAGGACAGTTAACCGGGAGGGAGTTGGAAGAATGAAAATCCTCCGTGCGCACTCTCTGTCACTGCCTCCATAGAGGGTCATTACCTTTTACATAGCGTGTACTCCTCGCTGCTGGTAACTCCTCTGGGAGGGGGGCGAAACTGCCAGCCGTCCCGCACTTCTGACGACAAACACAGCACTGTGTCAGTAACACGTCCAAACGCACAGCCGACAACACGGGATAAATCACCAGCTTACTGTATCGACTGAGTGAAACTTTTGAGGCCGAAGTCAAAGTAAAAAGAGAAAAATTCCAACTGCTTCATCTTTCATTATTCAGCGACCCGGGTTTTCCCCCCCACATGGCTTGCTCACCTTCCTCATTGTCATCAGTATACTCTGTCGACATCTCGCTTCTAATAGCCTGTCATGTTAAAAAGAAGATTAGCAATGAGCTGTTTAGCATGCACAAGACAGAGCATATTTTAGTTATTTAGCGACTTACAGTAAGTGCATTCTTCTTAAGGGGTCTTTGAAAAACAACATCTGACAATCAGAATAATAAGTACACTTTCCTTCACCAAAACCATTAGTTGGCATAATCAGAAAGTCAGTGCGCACACCCACACACCCACAAATTTGTACAGCAAGAAACCGCATGCTCTCTTGCCCTAACCTTAAACCTAAACCTAACCTCAATCAAGTAACATATATGCCTAAACTGTACCTAGGTGTAATGCCTAACCTTTACCCTAAACTTAACCAACAATGCCTGGACCTTAAAGGAAACCCAATTCTAACTCTAAAATGAATTGTAAGTTTGACCCTAAATCTAAACCCTGAGCCAGAAATTGACTTTTGCCTCATGGGGACCGGCAAAAGCACCCCATTAGGCAATTTTTTATGGTTTTACTATACTCATTGGGACATTTGGTCCCCATGACTTTAGCGAGACCTAAAACACACACGCACGCATACACACGCTTTAATCCAAAAGTATTCATACCCATGCCAAATTTTGAGCTATAGTTAATTTTTATTTGACCAATATGTTTCTTCCGGCTGGAAATGACGAACAAGACATTGTGCTGTAGACACAAATGAAAATACTTAACTATTTTTGTTTACTCGCATTTTTCTCTTTTTATGAAAAATGCCATGTCCAACATTATTCATACCCCAAGAAATTGCTGCAAATTTGAGAAAACCAAGTTTCTATACTATTTAAAATGGTCTTGTAATTTCCACCATGAGAGAGCATTCTAATCACCTATAAACTGAGAACAGCTGAACAGCAGTAGTTCTCTAGTCAGTTAATAGTCAACTGCAATAGACTAAAAACAGTAATAGGTAGGTCACTGACTCGTATCTCCAGCACAATGTCTTACAGTGTTTTATCACTTCACGTTTATGTCATTTCCTTTGCCAGAAGAAACCTATTGGTCAAATACAAATTCACTACAACTCAAAATTTGGCATGGGTATGAATACTTTTGGGCTTGACTGTACGTATTCATTTAGGGTGGTGGGAGTGAAGAGCAGAGGTTACTCTTAATTAATACAAAGTAACAAGTCTAAAACATTTCCTATTCACTTCATAAATAATTAACAGGGCCCATATATTGTGTTCTATATAAAAGATAAAGCTGTCTGTCTGGGCAAACACTTAACCTGAGACCATTCTGAAAGTACAGAATGCAATGGCAAACAAAGCTTGTAATAAAAATGGGTAGACACCTACACATGCACACTTACTTCAATTTCTGAGAGAACCATTTTTAATCTTGTCAAGTCCTTCGTGTTGATCCCGTTCTGAAGAGAAAGTACAGGAAATGCATTACAACACAAATTACCAAGAACATCCTTAAGGGTTCAGATAGGATCAACTAGATTCAGCACGCAAATCTTGATATATGGGCCACACACACACACACACACACACACACACACACACACACACACACACACACACTTTGGGGTCGGGTGCCAACATAATGAAGGTATAGGTTTCATTTAACAAATGTTGACCCAGTACACAAGTATCCCACCCCTCTCTAACATCACTGCCGTCAGATAGAGCAGTTACAGAACTTTAACGGACACGAAAAAAATCTTCAGCGCTGCTGAAAACTGAGCACATCCCAGGAAAGCGGCAGGAGCTCAATATCCCTGCGGCTTCCTCCCTGAGCTAAAAGACAGGTCGCCATACGACAGCTATAGAAGGGGACAGAGATGAGGAAGAGGTTGTTGGAAAGGAGCTGGACGACAGGGAGGTGTGGGCGTCAAGTGGAAAAATTGGTGTCAAAAAAGAGAAAAAAAGGTCTGGGGGAGGGAGCACAGAGGGCAAGCACAGGAGTCTGTCTTACCAGAGGCTCCCCAAACAGGGACTTGGAGAGGAGGCCTGCCACTTCCTGAAGGCTGCCGTCCAGCAGCATGAGACGCAGGCTGGCCTGAAACGACCCGTCTCCCTTGGCCAGCTCCTTGACCAAGACTGTAACACACACACACACACACACAGTCAGACGCAGGGATGCTGAACATTTCTCCATCCGACAACGCTGTGCCGCGCGGGCCAGAGCGCGGGCCCTCTCACGAGTCTAGGTGTTGGGTCCTGTCCCCCCACGTCGCACGACACGAGTGTGGCAGCTGAACCAGAGTGGGAAAGCGCTACACTTAACAGCACTTCTTAACAGACCCTCAATCTGGACTTTGACCACCATCAGGGTCTCCAGAGCGACACCAAGCCCACGTCCTTTCGTTAGCGGTGTCGCGCGACGTGAGTGGATACAACGCATGACCTGAAGTGCACTGGCCAACTGTAACATTTCTTCACCGTATCAACGTGCCTACAGTTCGTTATATTAGCAATGAAGCGTAAACTCCTGAAGAGATGATCAAATATATATATATATAATTAGTCATTAAAAACCCACAGCAGGCGGTTACAGTGAGTTACTCTGAGAGTGCCTGTACAGTGTCCTGGGGAGCACCAATAAGGGTTAGCTGTTGTCCATTAGCCAATGACATCATTTATGCCTCTTTGCATAGGCAGCCCAACTGTGATATGTACCCCACTCATCGACAAACAGTATTCATTCTATTCACATAAAGAATTATTGTGGAAAAGACCCATATGCGATATAATTTTTTTTAATCTGAATTAATTTGGGTCTATGATTCTAAATATTTGTTGGGCGTGTTCTACAGGCTTAATATACTGGGCCCACTCCATCCAAACGTCAAGGCTTTACCATCTTTTATCACTTAACACGTGAGAGAACACACACACACACACACACACACACACACACACACACACACACACACACACACACACAAAGATGTTTGCGGCCTGAGAACCTAAATCTTAGGCAGAACGTCTCGTTCCCAGACACTGTGCACTAAGCACACACGTTTGGGGACAAGATGAGACTATAAGAAAAGTGATAGGCATTTAAATCATCCAATCAGCATGTGTCGTTGACATGACTATATTCACAGAGCTGGATCAGGGAGTCGGACACAGACACTGGGCTGCAGCGACAACCGACCACCCATAGTACACTGGCATATATGATGCATAATGTCAAGGCCCGGTATTGTTCCACAGCCCATGGGTTGGGAAACGCTGTTATACATCATATGACTATTAACCTCAATGATTATGGCCTATGATATCAACAAGATGAAGCACTACAACTACAGACAAACCACAATATGTTTCTTTTTTGAAACTCACCATGTTTGCAGTCTTCATCTGCTTGATCATAGTTTTTCTGATGGTACAAAGACAACAAGTGAACAAACCAAGTTGGAGCAGTACAATGGCTCTTAACATAAAGAAGGGTTTCATATGACAGCGGTTCTGACTTAAGTCTGAGATAAGTGCCTAGAATGGATATCTTCTGCCTCTCAGAGCAGAGTCACTGTCAATATAATTATAGTACTTAAGTAGTCTCTATAATCGTACGGCTTACGTACTGGGGTATAATTTTAGTGCTAGAGGGAGATAACAGGCAGTTCAGTTTGAGGAGCCGGCCAAATGAGAAGGCAAGACCTTGAACATTTAGTGTAGTCCTCAGAAAGCACAAATGGAAGCTAAGATAAGCTGAAGACACTTGACTTGGTGATACTTCCCTAATTCAAGCAGTTTGGTTCAGTCCGAATAAGGAATTTAAGTGGAGCGCAGAAATATAATAGATTACTGACTACTGGCTCTTTATGTTTTGCCCTGCTTGTTTAAAACAGCAACAGGAGAGTGCTTGCCTATATTCCTGACTATGGATTGGTACGTCACATCTAACGGAGTGAGGGGGAACGTAGGCCCACTGGAGAGACTGGGAGAAAGTGGCTGCCTAAGGGGGTGCCCCCGCCCAACTTTCCGGAACATTCCTCACCAGCTGTAGAAGGGCAGCGATCCTGAAGAGCAGGGCTCGGCTGCGGAGGGGTGTAACCGTGTCGTTGGGGGGTTTGGACGCGGTGGGTCCGGGGCTCGGCGGGGCCGGGGGGCCAAGGACCAGCAGCGCGTCCGTGCAGTGGCTCACCGCCGCCTCGTACTCCCGCCTGGCTAACGATCTGCTGGCTTCTTCACATGACTTCTCCGCTCTCCTGTCCGCCATGACTCAGGGACAGAATGTCTGGGGAGAGGTGGGGGTTAATGCTATTTTTGCAACGGGGCGGCGGTCTAGCCGGGGCCATTTGTCGACACTTGCTTCGATGAAATGAAATAGTGTGGCACGGAATTGCGTGGCACCACAAGCCTAAGTCGGTCCCATTGGCTCTCACGTGGGTAGTGTACCCTTTTCCAAAGCATTCGAGGCTGTCTTTTTGCAGTGGCTACGACTGTGTAAGTAATTAAAAGTGGTGGCGCGCTACATCGGGGGGCTCAAATATGGCATTCAGACATTCTAACTACCCCAGAATTGGCACAGCCAATTGAAAGTGTCCACTAACCATTGGTAAATTTAACACATCCGTTGAGGGAGCTGGTTGGAGGCTACGACCAAATAGTGATGTCTGCAGCGACCCGGAGGGGAGGTTTGCCCAGGGCCCAACGGCAACTGACATGGTCAGAGTGAGAAAGCGGCGTTGGTTTTGGTAAAAAACAACAATCAGATCCTCTTTTGACATCATTGCAGAAGTGCTGAGACCAAGCAGTAGCTCAAACCTCATTTCCTCTGTGGTGGAAGGCTTATATCGGGGCGTAGCTGTTTCCATACACTGGGACTCAATACTAGACGCAGCAAGTCACACTACAAGGTTGATTCAGGCAAGTTTCTGTGTTACAATGGCAGCGTCAAAACCAATAACTCACTCGTCATTACATTTCGTATGAAGGGACGCTAAAACTGCTTCCGTAACAGACAACGCTTGCAGGCGGTATAGAGGACGCATGAGCAGTCCGTCCATCAGCCCGTCAACATCAACTTCACTGGCTCAAATCTGGTGTTAGCAATAAGACAAAAGAAATTCACTAACAAACGTTCCAGCACCGCCACTGACGTGTGGAAACTCCGGACCCGGCCTTTCAAGTCGGCTCCGCAAGAGTTTACAAAAGTTTTCCAGCTTGCCGGAGTTTAAAGCTCAGGTTAAATAGTTAGCAGATTAAGTGTAGATCCAAGCAACCCTGACTCAAAGAATAATAAACTGTGTGCATCTGGAGCTTTGTTGCTACACTGATTTCTGGGAATGACATCTTAAGTTGTTCTGAAACTAATTGGCTTACGACTATATTCACATACAGCTGCACAGACAACAGGACGGTTGAACAAACTACCAGACACTTGCGGTGCCGCCTGTCCTCCGCGGAGCGCGGTCCTCTAGTGTTAATCACAGCAGAGCTGAGACTTGCCACGGGCCCTGGGATTCAGTGTCACCAAGAGACGCTCCCATCTCCCGCAAAAGCGTAATGAAATACAGCGAGAAGGGAGGTGTAGGGAGTTGAGATGAGGGTGGGGGGGCCGAAGTTTGCTTTCACACACCTTAAGCACAGCTAGGCGTGGGGAGGTACATGGAGAGGCCTATATTTAAACCTGACACGGCGCTACTCTCCGTGGCGTGTTTGGGCACACTGCCTGGGACTGGAGACCTCCACAGGAAGTCTGCGGGCCTCCAGGGGAATAGTACAGTGTAGCTCTTTGAGGGCCACATGTCGATAGCCTCCACTCAGACTAAAAACAGAAAAGGCCTCAGGGTCGGCAGAAGCAAATTAAAACAAACCACCACCTTTTCGGGGGTCCATACAGTTATTTCATAGTGAAACGGTGGCTAAAAGAACAACGCACACTACCTAAGAAATCTCTTCAAACTCATACTAGTCAATGTCTATGAATGTCAGTTGTCATTTGAGTCAACTCTAAGTGTCTTGAGTAGTGTCCACCGAGTGCATCTCACAGATTTCTATTCCCTTACAATGACCTAGATTAGTGTATTAAGTTTTTATTTGTAGGCAGTATTTTTGTCTTATTGTATTAGGGTTTAGAGTAGGACACCTACCAGAATTACTGTATAACAGTATATTCTAAAAGCAAACCCAAGATATTTTGGAAGATTATCAGAGCAAAGTAAATGCTGATAGTACAATACTTCTTAGTACAATTTCTACTGTTGTGAAAAAGCAAACCGCGTGTGACGTTACTGTACTAGAAAAAGACATGCCGTGTTAAATGGCTAAAATAAGTCAGCAATGTCGATTTTTTGATACGTTAACTCTCGTTGGCGTACACGGTGGTCAAATAAGAAGTGAAGAAACCCATTACATTACAGAACTATAATAATGCAATTGTATTGTCCCGAAGTTGCAGGCACTTTTGCTAGCCAGTTTTGTTAAGAAAAACTCAAATTAAACGTGACAAAAACAGTAAACAAAGAGGAATGCACGGTCGACAGTGTAAGTTAAAAACCGTGGTCCGCGGCAATTTTGTTTAATATACTATGTTCTGCAAAACACATCTAACTTGAGTTACAAAACATCAAATTGGGCATGATTGTTCCAAAAAAGGTCACTCCTATGCGCGAATAAAAATATGAACAGTCTAATTTGAGATTCTGGGGCAGTTAATAATAGATGTATCAACCATGGCTGTTTGCGTGTCACCACTATGACCATTGGGTTTAAAACAACAGAAGAAACAAGGCTTGCTGTGGCTAGCTAGATACCTACCACTGTAACTACGCTTTCGTTCGCTTGTTTTGGGAAAGGTCTGAAGCAGTTCTAACTAGAGTGAAATCAATGATCGTGTAGCGCGAGTTAGCACACGTTAGCTATAAGTCGAGCCAATCAGCCATCTATTGCGACATTTTGATGTGCAACGACACCACTAAAACATTTGTATATCTGGCAATTATTTACGAGGAATATGACTTATAGATAAATATTGTTACCAATAGCAAAGAAATTGGATTGTCAAGTAATTTTGCCAACTACTACAGTCAGAAGCTAGGGGAGATAGCAATACAGGCTATCAATATTTTGGATGGACTGGGAGATTGTTCGTTAGCCAAAACCATTGTAATAAAATAACAATTCACACCACAACTAAGAGAATAACCCCATCGAATAGTTGCATAACTGCATTCGTTTATTTAATTATAGGTTTAAATAATGATACAGTTGTGCTGTCAACAAAACACTTTGCACGTCAGCCCAAAAAGGGCCCTACTTTGGTTTTGGCACCAAGCTAGTAAGCTAACGATAGCTGTCCTCAATCATGTAGCTAGCAAGTTGACCAAGTAAACGCGTATACC
>JACXGJ010009419.1:0-24358 GCA_016801105.1 Esox niger
GGTCAATGACATAACACAAAATAAACAATAGCACAGGAAACGTTGAAAGCACCCTAGAGTTCCTCTGGATATGAGTGCCTGTAAAATGGCTTTAATGTAAAACGTAACAATAACATTATGGGGAGTTAAACTGTCAACCCAAGATCGCCCCCACTTGCATGTGAAAATGCACTCATCCACCTACTACAGCTAGGCAAAAATCTATATCATTACGATCAAGCACAATGATATGGTTATTGGGGTGCAGGTATTAGGTCCTTTGGATATGATAGACCCAGAGGTCTAGAGTGAAGATGTGTCATCATAACCCTGTAAATTAAGCCCCTCTAGTGGTCACCGGAACTTTCTCTTTTGTTCTACATCAAATACCTCCAGAAATTGCATCCTTACTAAATATGTTATTTATTTATTAATTATAGTACTGTCTTTTACCTCCAATATATCCACTCTGCATGCTGTGTATTCCACAAGGTAGGACAAATGCATGTACAAGTGATTTGACGGTGCTTGTGGCACAAATTACTGTGGCTTTGAAAGTATTCAGACCCATTTATTTTCTACACATTGTGTTCTCGAGGTAATTTCTAATTGATTACACAGTAAATGATTCAATTGGACATATTTATTCCATCAATTTAAACACAATACACCATAAGGAGAAAGCAAAAACAAATTTTTGGAAATTTGTACCAATTTACTAAAAATAAACAATTGGGAATATCTCAGTTGCATAATTATTCAAACTATATATCCAGTACTTTTTAGAAGGGTAACATTAGCATACATGCTCCAAAACCACTTCATTATCGTCTTGGTTGTGTGCTTTGGTTCGTTGTCATGCTGAATCCTGAATCTTCACACCAGTTTGAGATCCTGTGTGCTAGGAGTAATATTATATTTAAGAACCTCTATGTTATGCTCCATAAATCCATCCCTCAATCATGAACAGCCTCACTGTCCCTGCCAATGAGAAGCATCCCCATAGCATGATTCTCCCACCACCATGCTATTAGCCAGGTGATGAGAGTGAACATGTTGTAAGCAGACGTAGCATTATTCACTCCTAATAGTTTGATTTTGGACCAGACAATGTTTTCCTTATGCTCTCAGAGAACTTCATGTTCAGTTGGATAGCTTCCATCTTGCCAGTCTACCAAAGGCTTGAATGATGTAATGCTATAGAGATATTGTCCTTCTACCAGGTTCTCAAATATTTGGAGAGAAACTCATCAGGTCAATATGAGTGGCCATTGGGTTTGTGTTCAATCCCTTGATCAGTTCTTTTTTGCAGTTCTTTAGTTTGGACGGACAGCCAGTTCAGGGAAGGGTCTTGGTGGATGCAAACTTCTTCCATAACACAGTGATTACCCAGTTCTCAATCCAATCGAGCATCTGTGGGATGTGATGGATGAACAGGTCAATCCATGCAGGCCCCACCTCGCAACATACAGGACTTAAAGGATCTGATGCTTACGTCTTGGTGCCAGATATCACAGGACACCTTCAGAGGTCTAGTGGAGGTCATTATTTTTATATGGAAAACCTGTATTATCCCAAAATATGTATTGTACATCAACTGTACAGTCAATCCAAGTGAGTTCTATGCAATACGTAAACAAGACCGACAAAACTGGTTTAAAAAACTTTAGCCTTTATTGAGAGCAGCGTGTATACATTGTGGTTACTCTGATCATTAGCTGAAGCAGATAAAAAACAGCAAAATGGCAAAGGGGTGAGGGCACAGCATTCATAAAAAAAACTGTTCTGCACTAAAAACATATAAAAAACGAGGTATTAAAAAACAGGCTTGTTGATATTGATTAGATATTGTGAAAAAAGGAAATAGGAAAAACAGCGAATATTCCTTCATTTACCAGGCACTTAAGTCCCTTGAAGAGCATTGACGACTTGTGGCTCTTTCGCTTAACCATCTTTGTTCTTTTGTAATAACAAATGTATTAACATCATGACTCATTACTGAGATGTATCACAAGAGAACGAAAACATATATACAACAGTTTTTTTGTGAAGTAAGTACCTTTTTATGGAAAAAAGACAGGTAAAAAAAACAGGACCTTCAAAATAAATAAACAGGTTCCCGTAGGTACATCCTTCTACAATATGACCATAATAAAAAGAGATATATATATTTTTAAGTGAAGTTAGTGCATGATTTCTACAGTATGTCCACATCGCCTTGTGGGATGGTCCACATTGCAACATTGCACAAATATACTGGACCAGCAGGAAAAGAAGAGGAATGGTGATTGGACCTCTGAAAAGACAGCATTGCAGCCAATGTAATAATCACAAACTGTAACTGATATGGATGTTTATACTAGTAAGATGTGATTAGTTATGGTAAATGCCATCAATGATTTTTACCGTTGAGCACCTCGGGGTTCAAATTAAAGTCCTAATACACAAAAACATTAACTACCTCAAAATATTCCATGTCTATGTATTTGATTACTTTTGTTCCTTTGAAGTTCATATTTGTAGAGTATCCACTGAGATCCCTAAACAAAATGTGTAACAGACTATAAAGTTGAAACTTTTATTGTATAAACCTTAATTGGAAACCCTATCTACTTTGTACCCTGATCTTTGTCTCTTCAATAGATTTCGGTCCAACAACTCAGACAACGGCCTCACTGAAACACATAAAAGGCTCCAAATTCCAAGTCCAAAACAAACACTAGGTACGCTGTTTAGGTGTCAGGACCAGTCCAGCACACACAAAGTGTGCCCCCTGCTGGACAAAAGTAGCAAAATGTCTCCTTGATTAGTTAAGAGGATTTCAAAGTCGTCTGATTGAGTTCCAGGCAGGCGAGGCACTGTCGTTTTTATGCTTCTTGTGCCGCATGGTTTTGAAGGAGAAGGGAGACCGTTTCTGGGTCAAACCCACCCTGAGCAAACCAGGCCTGGGTACAGCATAACCACATGGGCCCAGAGGGATAGCATCAGTCTTCCGTGCTGTGATTAAGGCAAATGTAAACTTCTGGCAATCGTGTCCTTCTCACATTAGACCATCTACAAACACATTGCGGTATGTCTCCAATCCACTGGTAAAACAAAAGTCTTCTTTTCCACACATCCTTTGAAATAATAACTCCTCCCCCTTGTCCCTGAAATGTGTGTGACTCAGAATCCAGCATTTCTGTTGGCATATAGGGTAGGGGGTGAAGGGGGCCAGGGGGTAGCAGGTGGGGTCTGATGTCATGCCCTCGGGATAGGGCGGAGTAAGGTGTCCTCTTTTCAGACGTTGCTGTCGGAGGGCAGCTCCGCCAGGGCGCTGACGACCTCGCTGAAGGAGGGACGCTCTTTCAGACTGGGGGCCCAGCAGCGACACATGAGCTTGTAGACTTTGGAGGGGCAGCCGTCGGGTGCAGGCAGTTTCACCTTGCCTGCCTGCAGACCTGGGTGGAGGGTGAAAAGGAGGCAGATTGAATTCACAGGTTGCTAGAGGGAATTCACAAGCCAGTAAGTGGAAATATCTATAATTCTGACCCTTGACCAATACTTTAACCCTCATTGCTCCTTTAATTGACTCTGGATAACTGCATCTGCTTAAAAACCGCATGAAGCATGAGAATAATTGGGCTGTCAGCCTGCCTTCATCTAGGTAATAACATTATATTACTATGTGCTACTTAGTAAAAAAAGAGTAAACTTCAGTACAGTCTAGTTCCATAAAAAGTCAACCAAATACAAATCCTTATCAGACAGTAAAATCACAGTTCTGACATTGTCACCTGTGAATAGCTTGAAGTTAACCTGTAAAAGAAAGTGCATGTGTCCGAAATGTCTGCTTACTGTTTAATTTAAAACTGCATGCTACAGATTGGGTTAGTGTATAGTAAGCCATACACTAACCCAATCTTTTATACTACTCTACATACTGTGTAGAAGGAACTATTTAGTAAAACCTATCAAGGAAAAATTAACATACTAGACTACGAACAAGTTGTTTTGCTTGCACAATAATGTATAAAAATATATATTATATTCAAAGGTCAAATGGATAAGACATCCAGGCATTCAAACAACACAAAAAAATGAAAATGTATTAAATCCAGCCCATTACTCAGTGCAGCATTACTATCTGATAGCCAATGGAACATAGCTTGGAGTTACTAAGAAGCCTGGTGAAATACACTCTCAAAAAACTTCCTGTCCATGAGATTTGTCCTGACCTTCCAGCACCTGGTCGTCAGTCAGTTTGGTGTATGGCAGTTCACCGAGGCTGAACACCTCCCACATCAGAACCCCAAAGGCCCAAACGTCTGATTTGGTGGAGAAGTCATCATCAAAAACGGACTCGGCTGGGAGCCAGCGCAGGGGAATCCACGACTGCCGGTAGTGGTAGTACTCACTGCCAACAGACAGGTCCGAAAGACGTCAGACAGGTCAAGTAGACAGGAAAATGTCCAACAACTGTCTCAACGTCAACAGTGAAGAGGCGTCTCCGGGATATTGGCCTTCAAGTTCAGGAATATGAACTAGTCTAAAGATGGCCAATTTTACTGCTTTTTCAATCAGCACAACAGTTTTCAGCGCTGTTAACAATATTGCAAAAGGGTTAGCTAGACTTTTAAACTGATACATTTTCATTAGCAAACACAACATGCCATTGGAACACAGGACTGACGGTTCCTGTTAATGAGCCTCTGTACCCCTATGTAGATTTTCCATTGAAAATCAGCTGTTTCCAGCCGCAAGAGTCATTTACAACATCAACAATATCTACAATGCTGTATTTCTGATGAATTTGATGTTATTTTAACACACCAAACAATTGCTTTTCTTTCAATAACAGGGCCATTTCTAAGTGACCCTAATGTCTGAAAAGTAGTGTACATGATAGCATATGAACTGTTTTGTGTTCACTTAACATTTCACTACGTTGCTGCATATACGGTCTTGTTACACACCAGCTCTCATTTTTCCTCAGATGATAAAGGTCACTAGACACAAGAGGCCCATCTCTTACCTGTTGTAAACGTCCTTGCTGAGGCTGAGAGATGAGATTTTCACACTGCGTTGGCCGCTGATTAGACAATTACGGGCAGCCAGGTCCTTGTGGACGAAGCGATGATTGCACATGTGCTCCATCCCATGAGCCACTTGGGTACAGATGGATACCTGGACAGATGATACGAAATAGAGAGATGGGCATTGACATATAATTCAAAGTGGCACTGACTGTGTTAGACTGGAGCACATTTAAATAGAACTTCTAAAAGCTGTCGAGCCACACCAACCCTATTTCTAATGCCCTCTACAGAGGAAAAAGGGACTCGTTTGCATTTAAATGTGGACACCCGTGTGTCCTCCAGAAGTTGGATAATTTTAAAAACAGAGTGAGAAAATCATGGTGAGAACCCCCCCATACAATATAAAGAAATACATAATCATTACTTACTTTGGATTTGGTGCTGATTGGTTGAGACTTGAGTTTCTCATCTTTGCTTTTGGAGATTCTCAAGAACTGTTTCAGATCACCCTAATTTCCAGGAAGACAATATATATAAAAACAGCATATCAAAGGTAAAAAAGATACTAACATTGTGAATGTAACAAACAGTTACATTTGGTATTAGAAAGAAAACTGATGAAAACTATTTAGAAAGAAAATATTTGACCTAATTTTGACCGTTTTTGTACCTGGTAGAATATACCATCTGGGAGCACAGAAAGAAGTCTCAAGAACTAGGCTACTCTGGTCTGCTTACTGCTCATAAAAGCAATGAGTTATTTACTTTTAGCCGAGAGACAACGGCAGGCATGCTGATCATGTTAGCCCTCCTGTTGTCAATGCTTTTGGTGTGTGGTTAGGGAAAAGCTGTGCTGCAGGAGTAGCCTGGCTAGGTGTTTCTGTACCACACTTCACCATACTGCTGGACAGTGGAGATGTGACCAGAGACTGAAACACTAGTATAGTGGATAACTCACATACAGCAGCTTTGTCACCATTACTCGACTACAACAGCCCCTCTAATGCTAATACTCAGAATTAAGCTTAATGAACTTTCTCAATGGTCTCCCCTTTTATGCACCACTTCAATTGAGGCTAGGTAAGTGTGTGTATGTGTGTACTGTCTGTCTGTTCAACATCACTTAATACTGTACTGTCCACCCTATAGCATAGCTTTAGTAACATAATATTCCTTCTTTGACCGCCATATAACCTGTAATATAAAAAACTAACCAAAATGTATCGATTTTAATTATATTAAAACTCAGCCTGCCTTCCCCCAAATATCCCTGCCCTTGGACTGAATGAAAGTAATTGACGTGCATCTGGGTTTTTGTATTTCACTCATATTATCAACCGATAGATTCCGTTTTCCACAACAAGGCATCCCTCACTCAGACTGGGCATGTATATACTTGCAAAATTTCCTGCAAATTTGACTTTGGGAATGTAGTCTTTATGCTTGGCCCTATAATAAGATAGTCATTTATTCAGCCATCCATTGTAACTTCACTCATTGCTGTGACCTTTACTCACTGGATAATTGGCCCTACTCTCACACACCCTGTCAGACTCACTGGTACCAATGTCTGCCGCTGTATTCAGTGTCATTTCAATGTTCATATAATCATTGCCTGATTTTCATTTTGTATATACTGTTCCTTTATATTTCTTAGTATTTTAACAGTATTAATGTTGTTCTGTCTTGCAGTTGAATGCCATTGGCTAGGTTGACATTTAGAGTGACAATTGGTTCTAAATCAACTAACCTGGTTAATTAACAGTTAAATGAAGTGTACTCTCAATCGTGTGTGTGTGTGTGTGTTTACCAGGTCATAGTACTCCAGGATCATTAAATGGGGCTCAGCCTCCCTACACAGCCCCAGCAGTCGCACCACATTGCTGTGGCTCAGCCTGGAGAACATCTCAGCCTCGCGCCGGAAGGCCACCTGCAGCTGCTCATCTCTGCTCTGCAGGCACTTCACCAGCACCACCGTCTCCTCCTCGCCCTCCTCGATGCCCTTTGCCTTGGCCAGGAGAACCTCGCCGAACTCTCCCTTCCCTACATAGAAAAAGGCATGTCACACACACACACACACACACACACACACACACACACACACGTCAGAGGGTTACGCTGTGTGACCGACATTTTCTTTGAAATTTAAAGTCAAATCTTGATACGGTTTCAAACTACACACCCGATCAACATAAACTCAGTGCCTGAGTTTCTAAGTAACACTATTACCTTGCTATACAGGAACTGGCTCGCCAGTCAGAACCATCATCCTGCGCTCATGCTATATACTTTGTTATTTGGAACGTTCAACCTAACAGGAACTGAATGCCTTCATACATCATGTCACCGTCATGTGACTCACTATCTGTAAGAGCAACCCATTTTATGTCAGCGGGTTGGTATATCTAATAAATTGGCCACTAAGTGTAAATAAATTACTGTACAGTGCTGGATGTGATGCTCCTGATTACCACTCCAACTGATATGACAACCATACCCAGTGTTGTGATAGTTTGTAGATCTGCCCGGGGGAAGTTGAGCTTGTCGTTGGCACTGCTGTGGCGTTTCTCTGCTGCCACTGTGGTGCCAACGCTAGTAAGAGCCACCTCTTCCTGGATCTCGGCTGTTGTGTGGCCGTTCTGTTGTACAGCCCCCCCTGGTGGACAGCAAACAGAAACCCCAGGTTTGAGTATGACTACATTTCAGAGCAGTATTTACAAATGTTTCCATCTTACCACTAGGAGGACTCCTAAACAGCATCAAAAGATCCTAGCTAAGTATCCTCTTAAAACCTATTCACAAAGCTGCTAAGACCAACTTTTACTAAGCTTTTACTTAAGCTAGGGGAAAGGGCAGGGTTGACCCCGTTGCTAAGGGCAGGGTTGACCCCGTTCTATGAACAAGCCTACTTACTATGCCCACAGTGGTTGGCTGATAGGGGAGGGGTCTCTATCAGGGAATTCATCATAGCAATAATAACGAATGTGCCCTGTAGTCATATTGAAATAAAGATATTAAAATAAAAATGTAAGATAAGTGTCACTGATTAAATATGAAACCAAGAATGATATACTCACTAGTCAAGATATGTTCAGCCAATTGTTAGCCTCTTACATGTCTGGCAGCTCGTAAAGAAATGCGAGTTAATCTTTAGTGGATGCAATAATTTGTTCACTTATGTCTCCCATATATAGCACTAAACACAATGAGTGGTCCAGCTTTGGCCATGAAGTCGGCTTTGTTTCTTTGTAGTTGGTGAATGTCAGGAGGAAACTGAATGTTTTGTCATGCAATATGGGGTCTGGAGAGGGCATTTATTGTTTGATGTAATATTCAACTGACAGATGACTGAGATATACATAGTTTGTCTGTGCTGCATGACTGCATTTTTGTTGGTGAGGTGACTGCATCAATGACTAGCTACCTTTTAAAAGCTCAGTATCATTAAGTGTTTCTAAAAAGATGACTGGATTACAAGGTGGATTGCTGGCAGCTACCTTTAGGATCGTTTGTGATTTGGTCCTAGTGACTTAGGAGTCCTCTTGACTACTAACATTTCACAGATTTAGGGAGTTGGTTTTAGAGCTAAAACGCTTTGTGAAATACTCTTAGGCCAAAAATCAGCAAGTTAGGAGCTCCTTTTTGCCTTAAGATGTTTTGTAAATACGGCCCCAGCAGTGCACAGTGTGTGTGTGTGTGTGTGTATATATTTCACATATTTCTGGTAGAAATCATTTATAGAGGAATAGTTTCACCTCATAAACCCTATTAAAACAAGAGTTCAGTTCAGGCAACAGGTTTAAACAAGGTACCGATTTCAATTCATTACATATCAGATGAAAGAATAATAACCTTGAAAACATATATATTTTTAGGCCTTACACTGATGGTACGTCTTAAGTTACATTTGCATTCAGTGGGTTTATAAATCCTAAATTGACAGAGTAGAATTTTGATACTTACCTGATATTCCAGTATTTTCTATATGGTCTATATCGTAGTGCACATTTAATATACCAGTCTTTAAAAAGCAAGATTGATGCTAAATGAATTCTTTCAATATTGAAGATACGCTAGACATTCTCTATTTAGAACAAAAGGTTAACCAACACAAAGAAACACACTCCAGTTTGATGACTATAAATATTTTATAGTCCTTCCCTATAATGCCAATATTTTGTAATCAGAGAGAAAAATCCACGAGCTAAGGCCTGTAAATACTACATTGAGTGCTAAACACCTCTGGACCAAAGCCAAGATTAATGCCAATTTGTTTGGATGAGAGAAAGAAATGCAGACATTACATGGGGATTGACTTCACCAAAGGTGTCTGTTTGTTACAAGAGAATTTCTCCACAGTCACTCATTTTATTTTCTTCTTAAAAGACTTTCCCCAAATTACATAAGCTTACGTAACACTCAAACACCTCAAGTGGGACTACAGTGACCTCGATTGGATTTCTGCTCACAGTGACACTGGTAGCCACAAGGTGGCGCCATGTCAGCTGGATATGAGTGAGTATAGCAGAGCATGATGCGTGGCCATTTGGATCAGACTAACAAAAACACGTTTTATCTGTAACTCAGAACAGCACATGTGCTGGCCAGACCCACAGCCTTCACGAAAATAACAGCAGACGGTGCTGTTTACTTAGAAACCCACCTGCTTCACCATTGAGACACTCCATCTCTGGCTCTTCTCCCTCCTGGCCCTTCTGGAGCCTCTTGGCGTTGCGTCTCTTCTTGCAGTAGAACATGAGGCCCAGCACCACAATAATGTAAGCCACGGCCGCCCCAACAGACAGACCGATGGTCTGGATCATCTTATACGGGGCCTTCTCCTCATGATCCACTAGTGTTGGTGCTGGTTTCTCTGCCGAGGAGAGGAAATAAAGTTTCATTTTGTTGTATTCGTTGAGGTAGCTCAAGAAAAAGAACACTCTTTACATTTTCATTTTAGTGTCATCCTGAGTGACATACAGGAGTGAAGTTTTATGTGTGGGATTCAAACCCACAACCCCGGGATTGTAAGCACCACGCTCTACAAATCAAGCTGCCTGTGAGTTACAATTGTATTTGGCCACTCCTAATGATCCATTCTAATGGATTTTTTTGCAGCTTAAGTATGGCCTGTTTCACTTGCATTGAGAGCTCCTTTGACAGCATGTTGTGGGTTCACAGCAACAGCTTCCAAATGCGAATGCCACACCTGGAATCAACTCCAGATCTTTTACCTGCTTAATTGATGAAAAAATAACAAAGGAATAGCCTGCACCTGTCCATGAAACAGATTTCGAGTCAATTGTCAAATAACTTTTTGGTCCCTTGAAAAAGAGAGGGCTAAATATTAAAGAGCTGTAATTCCTAAACCCTTCCTCCAATCTGGATGTAAGTACTCTCAAATTAAAGCAGAGAGACTGAGAGACACTTAAAGCCCATATTCATTATTTAACTGTAACTTGAATATATTTTTGTAAACAGCCAAAATAACAAAAATGTATCAGTGTCAAATTATTTCCAGACCTAACTGCATTTCACATGTACATCCCTGATGAATAATCTAAAAAACTGGAACAAAATACTTTCCTTAAATGAACTGCTAGTAAAAACTTTATTTCCTCAAATCCTCAAAGGGAGATATTTGGATAACAAGATACGCTAACAGTCCTATTTTAAGCTACAAGCCAAGCACGAGATAAACCACAGTGAGTGTGTCTGTGTGTGTGTGTGTGTGTGTGTGTGGGTTGCTTAAATTGAAGGTCACCCCACTGACACCCCTGGTGTCCCTGGTCCTTAGAATGCCAAGATGGCTGAGTGGTTAATTACAGCCCACATTTAGTCCTAGTGATTGTTGCTCACATGCATGTGCAAGCGTGGGAATGGGAAAGGAAGAAACTGAGGGAGTGGGTGTGGGATTTTAAAGGGAGTTCATTTGCTATTGTTAATGAGTCGTTCTATTGTAACACGATGCTTCGACCATCTGTTTCAAAGACGCATTCCAGTCACAAGATCACCATACTGAAATTGTCGAACACATTCAAAATAAAACACTTTTTTAAAAAGCAACCTCACACAGTCTCAAATATTTTACCACCAATCACAATGCTAATCAAAAGTGTGAAGCAAGTGACTTGGCGAGGGGGTACCCTGCTCTCTCTGTTTTAATAGGCCACACACGAATGTCAGTCACTTTGTAATTTTCCCCAAAACAAATGATTAGCTTGCGAGGTGGGACTTTTCACCCGGAAGGTGATTTCAGACGGACGCTGTGCCGATAAAGCTGAGTGAAACAGAGACACACCCACGACATAGAGCTGAGCCACTCGGTCACTGATGCTGCAGCTGTTTCCGGCGATGCAGGTGTACCTGCCCGTGTCATCCGTGGTCACATCCGATATCACCAGCGAGCCGTTGGGCATTATCTGGAACCTAGGAGGGAAGGAGACATGGGGATGGTGGGTGGTTGGGGATGGGGCATAAAGGGAAAGAGTGAGATGGAAAAATGAATATTAATGGGGAGAAAGAGAGAGAAGTGAGAAAATATAATAAATTGATTTAAATAAGATGGTTACTCCGGTCTTCGGATACACAAGAATGGCCCTGAAACTGTCCCTCCCACTGGGTGAGAGGCTGGGATTTATTCACATGCTCAGGCTGCACATCAAGTGGCTTCATCTCTGTTTCTTATTGATTTATTCCTAACAGCCGTCCTGAAATGATACTCCCCAGATCCATGCAGACCTTCAACTGTTTCCTCAAATGGCTTCAGTGTTGATCCCTTTACAGCGTTTTTTTACCTGGCCGGCTTGGGGGGGTGCGATCCAGTAACCTTTCAGATCCTTTTGAAATGTTCTAACATCTAGGCTACCAGACTGTAGGTGGAAGGCAATGTTGCTTTTGTGATTACAGTACACTTGAATAAACATGAATGAAGATACATTGAAGTGAACCTGGTGTGACTAAGATGCCGTGCTTCTATCCGCCAGCATCACCAAAGGAGTCATTGTGAGTGTAATTATTTCGGAGATTAGATAAACTAAAGCCCCACCGTTTCCTGCTGGCGTCTAGAACCTTGTCTTTGACCATCCACTGGATTTGGGGCTCTGGGTCAGCAGCGGCCTGGCAGTGAAGGATCGCAGTGTGGCCTTGGTACACTGTAATGTTCTCTGGTTCCAGCTTAAAACTGATATACACTACACACATATACACACACACACACACACACAATTAATTCACCACAATCCATTTTGTTGTGTAGTTTTCTGTATGTATTTAATGCCACTAAAACCTAGAACTACCACAATCTCCAAACAGGTCAGGAAAGAGATTTCCTCACCCGGCTGCGGTGGCACGAATGTGGGCTTTTCTCTCAACCACTACACCTAATGGAGTTCAATTCGCGGAGCTTCAAATTCAGGAGTTAATGAAATAGATGATAAACCAGTGGGAACACCAAAAAAATCTAGCAGTACTGCACTCCCAGGTGACAGTTAGGTGGTCAGTAAACAAACCGCTAAATGAAATAATGCACACTACTCGAAAAACGCCTAAAATTATCATTTCAATTTCTATGGGAAATGTTCAGTTTGCTGTTGAGTTGTGCCTGGATATACAGACACACTGGGTTGTATGGGTTTCTCTTGCAGCGTCATGAAAAGTAAATCAAAGACAATTTGGCATGAACACATATCTGAAGACATGTCAACAGATGGCATGCTTGCGCATACGCACGCACTCAGGCGCACACACACACACCCAGTAAATAGTCAACCACAGTCAATGGTGAACCACAATAAATAAAACACACACATTTAACTGCACACAACACACACACACACACTCATATAAAGGGGAAAGTGTTGAGGGACAAAGAAAGTGTTCATGCTCTACATGAATAATGAATGCTCTCGAAGTAGATTGAATATTCTAATATTTCAATGTGTGTCTACCCCTGCCCAGACATACGGTCACACATACATAGACCCTTGACACTTAATGTTGTACAGTACACAGGTTTATGATTTCAAAACGAGGTTGCCTTTACACAGGAACTCACCTGCTACAGTGAGGCTGACCACAGCTCGGATCTCCCCCTGCAGGCTGTTTGAGGCGATACAGGTG
Organism: Esox niger; assembly: GCA_016801105.1. Taxonomy (NCBI): domain Eukaryota; kingdom Metazoa; phylum Chordata; class Actinopteri; order Esociformes; family Esocidae; genus Esox; species Esox niger. Next base: position 13,119 of record JACXGJ010009419.1, read on the forward strand.
TAGTTTCCAGCATCGTTCCGTGTCACTTTGGTGAAGTGGAGTTGGCCGTTCCTCATGTCCACACGAGGAGGAAGCTCTTCATCGTCTGTTGGGGGCGACAAAGGGTCAAAGAGGAGCTTTATAAGGTCTGAGGAACTAGAAAAATGTATTCTCCTTCTAACCACAACTCTATGTTGTATAGTTTTATATTAGCTCTATATTCAATCCCGTCTACATTCATTTAATTAATCAGATTCAATCTCAAATTCAGGTCATTCGTTACAAATTACTACAAATTATTTGTAGTCTCATGTTATAAGAAAGAAAGATATTTTCACAGTACTAGGATGCATTTGTTTATCTCTGACCTATGACCTCTGTCAACCTGTGATCCACACCTCTTCAAATAGCATCCACAAACCAAAGGGAAGGATCACTATGCATTCCCCCTTCTTCTGCTTGTAATTTTTTTTTTATAGAATGACTCAATTAATTTAGTCATTAAGAAATGTCCCTGCTAAGGAGACAGCATGTAGGAAATTGTACTCTATTTTTCAGTCGGGCCACTCGGTTCTCACCTGCTTTGGTCCATTTGATGACAGGCGGCTGCCTGCCTGTAGCCGAACACTGAATGTTGACCTCTTTGTCCAGCTCCAGACATTGGGACGGCTGAGGTGTAGGTGTGAACTTCAGCTTCTCTGTAAAAAAAATCGCAGTTTAGAGGTCGCGTTTCACTAAAAGTCAGGTTGCAGATCTGCTTGGCTACAGATTCGCTGTAGCCAACATTTTTACATGTAAGCATCCTCTCTTCATATACAGCTCCTCAGCAGAGACCAGGGTTCAATCCCAGGATCCTCTCCTGGTGAACATACAGCATCTGAGCATTTTTACTTTGTAGTTTCCCACCTTTGTCTACCCCTCTGCCTCCAAACCTGCCCAAATAAGTCAAAATTCCAAAAAATCCACACTGCCAGAGCAACCTGCTCACAGCATGTTCAGACGCAAAAACAAAGAAGCAGATGCCAGCGTAAGCGTTCACACGGCTGAATGACGAAACACAACGGTATCACGATCGGCGATCTCGAACGAGAACAGGGCAGACAAAGAACTCAGACCATCCATCTTAACAGGTCCAGAGAACCTAAGGATGATTGAATTTGAACAGGCCGATCACGCGCTCGGTCCCGGCTCACCTAGAACGTAGACCCTGGCGTGCCCGGACAGCCTGCCTCCTTCGGTTCTGCTCTCACAGCCGTACACCTGGTTATCATACACCTCCACGTTGTTGATGCGCAGCGTGCCGTTGGGGAAAACCGTGAAGCGCGAGTCCTGGCAGAGAGGAGGGAAAGGAACGGCATTGATACGTTATGACTAAAAACCTCAAAGCCAAACACACATCAGGATAATTACAAGCATGTTTCTAGTGACAACGCTGATTTAGAGACAGTCAGTGAAACACACACCGACCAGACATAACATTATGACCACCTGTGTAGGTCCCTCTTTGCAGCCAAAACAGCACTGTCCCGTTGAGGCATGGACTCCACTAGACCTCTGAAGGTGTGCTGTGGAATCTGGCACCAAGACATTAGCAGCAGATCCTTTAAGTTCTGGTAGTTGCGAGTTGGAACCTCCATAGATCGGACTGTTTGCACTGCACATCCTGCAGATGCTCGATGGGATTGAGATCTGGCAAGTCAACACCTTGAACTCGTTGTTCTGTTTCTCAAACCATTCCTGAACCAGCATGGGCACCCTGACTGGTCTGTGGCTACGCAGCACCATACACAACAAAGGTGTTCTGACACCTTCTATCAGTACCAGCATTCATTTTTTTCAGCAATTTGAGCCACAGTAGGTCATCTGTAGGATCGGACCACACGGGCCAGCCTTCGCTCCCCATGTGCATCAATGAGCCTTGGCCGCCCATGACCCTGTTGCTGGGTCACTGCTTTTCCTTCCTTGGACCACTTTTGATAGGTACTGACCACTGCAGACCGGGAACACCCCAAAAGAGCTGCAGTTTTGGAGATACACTGACCCAGTCATCTAGCCATCACATTTTGTCCCTTCTCAAAGTTGCTCAGATCCTTATGCTTGTCCATTTTCTTCTAACACATCAACTTTGAGGATAGAATGTACACATGCTGCCTAATATATCCCACCCACTGACAGGTGCCATGATAACGAGATCATCAGTGTTATTCACGCCACCTGTCAGCGGTCATAATGTAATGGCTGACCAGTGTACAACAATAGGGTGTGTGTGTTTGTGTACGTCAGAGAGGTTAAGAGCTGCTGACCTCAGGCATGACCATAATGTTGTTACGCAGCCAGATGACCTCGGGTTCTGGGGTGGCGTCGGCGTGGCAGTGGAGGTAGCCTGGTCTGCCCTCCTCCAGGTAGCTGTCCTGGGGCTTGGTCACCCATACTGGGGCAGCTGAGTCCCACACAAACACACATCAAGGGTTATCAACCTAGCAGTGTGAAACACATCGAATCCCAAATGGGAATCCTTCATCTAGGAACCTTATAGTGGGGACCGGTATATTTTATGATTAGGATACACTTTTGTTTCATGTTTAGTAATATACATCTACCTGCATTTTTCATGTTAAATTAAATATATAGAAATACCTTCGACAGAACAGACAAATCATTCACTTGAATGTGGACTCCTGCTCTGTTTGTTTCCATTTCTACACATGTAATCCTGTTTGACAGGCGCATCCAGATAGCTTGGAAAACAGTGACTTACTGGCCACTGTGACACTCAGCTCCTGGGTCTTACGGCCGGCCTTGTTCTGGGCCACGCAGGTGTAGGAGCCAGCGTCGGACTGCTCGGTGGGGCTGAAGATCAGGTCCGAGTCCTCCTGGTAGACGCGGCCCTCCGCAGGGACGCGCACCCCTTCCCGCTCCCACCACACCTCAGGCCGGGGGTTCCCATGAGGGGCGAGGCAGGACACACGCTGCATGGTGTCAGCGGTGAAGATACGGGACTGTCTGGAAGACATGTCCTCGATCTCTGAGACCGGGGAGAGAGGAAGTGGGAGAGAGACAGGCCGAGTGAGTGAGAGAGGCCGAAGGAGAGGGTGAGGAAGAGCAAGAGAGATATACAGGGATAAGAGGGTTGGATGACAAAAAGACGGAGGTGAGAGTGAAGGAGATAGAAAGACAAAAACAATAGGAGTAGGAGAAAGGGAGGGAGTAATGGAGGGAGAGATGGAAGGAGCGATTGAGGTGGGGGAGAGATGGCAATGAAAAGTTGGAGAGAGAGGAGACACAGAAAACAGGGAGGGGCATTGTTTTGATGCTCAAATTGATTAACATAGAAGCTATTCTCAGGAGATAAGAATCACAATAATGTGTTCCAGCCAACAAAGCATTATTTTCCAAATTTGAATTTCAGAGGCGGCATATGCTGGGCTACGGTCTGGAATGCTTTTCAGCCACGCCAAAAAAGTCATTCCTTTCTAGTGGAGAAATGGGAAAAGGAGGACAAATCCATACATGTATATATCTGAGTGGATCAGACAGGATTCAAAAACTCATTAAGTACGTTTGTTTCAGTCGGTTCAGAATGAGAGACTATTCTACTGGCACCATTGCACCAGCTAGCTCAATCTAGCACAACTAAAGTGTTTGAAATGAGGTGAATATGTATTAAAACACAGGTCAGACTTTATAGGTTGGCTTTAAATTCTTGAAATGTCAGGCCTCATTAGGAACTTTTTGGTAACCCTGGAAAACAATGAAACTACTTCAACCACAAATTATGTTCTTGAAATTAAGATCTCATACACATAACTTGTTAAGCACTTATTTAAAAAAAGCTGAAGACAGAAGGGGATATTACTTTAAAACTGACGTAGAGGCTTCTTGGGTCTAATGTTAAGGCCATGGGAACAATCTCTCGGGCCAGGTTCCTATAGATTTGTGGGAGTTAAATCAGACCTGACAAGGAACTGTATACAGTGGAATGCGATCAGGAGCTATGGTTAAGGCTCACAAGACTGCCTTCACCAACACCGTGAATTACTACTGGTCACACAGCTCCCAAATGGAAGTTATTAGCCGCGTATTGCCCAACATGCCTCTCCGAACAGATCAATTCTGATCCTTAACGGGTGAACAAGTCCCATTGGCTCTGGTGAAAGCTAGTGCACTTTATAGTGAATGGGATGCCATTTGGGATTTAAAAAAAAAGTCATTAGAAGGAATGGCGCAGCACATTCTTCATCACATGAACGGGAGCTGTGTGTGGTGTGTGTGTTGTGGGTCAGACACAAAGTGACTCTTTCAACTTGACGCTGAACCTGGGTCGGTGTGACACAATTCCAGATTAATGCTTAAAGGGATTTGCAACAGATTAGGTGGTTTAAGGTATTTATATGGATCTTTGGTTCACTGGGTCAGGACTGCAGTGGCCCCTTGTATGAAGCCCATTTAGCATCTAGAGTCCAGTCCTGGGACTACAGAGGGGCACATGGGCGTGGTACCAGATCCAAAACCATCACTATTGAACAGAACAATATGGACAGGAATTGAGAGAAGTGTTTATTTTGTTTTCTATTGCTATTTTAACAGTGTTTCTACAGCGTTCCCAAATGAACATGGCCCAGTAAGCTGTTTTGTAGACGAGTCTCGTTTACATATAAATCTGCGCTGTTTATTATCTCCAGCTGTGACATGTATTTTTACACACATTAACTCAAATCCATTTGTCATTGATGCAATATAGGTCAAAGCTCAGCTGCCGTCGACTTGTCATCCTGCCTGTTCTAACCACTCAAATCCACCCACATGCTACCTTCTAACAAACCCATCCATGACAACGAATGGGAGCAGACGGCTTGTCAAACCCATACACATGTTTTTATCATATAATGTATGTATGTTTTTTGAGGCTGTACAGTAACAGAATGTGGAAAGTGAGAGGGTAAAAATACTTCCTGAACATGTTTAACTAACTTTCTTATATTTCACATCTATTTGGTATTATTTACATATTATTGAGTATATAGAGTATATATCTTGTTTGGGTAAGATCGTACGGGAGGAAATAGATTCCGAATAAGGAGAGAAGATGAGGACAGGAGAGGGGGAGAGTGGGGGGCAGGAAGCAGCAAACATCAGGCAAACAGCAAGGCCTCTGTGGAGGATACAGCTGGCAAGGATGTCAATAAGGGAACGTGATTATCACAAGAGATATCTGGCTTTTTGTGACGCACCAGAGATTACCAGAGAGTGAAGAGAGAAAGGAAGAGAGAGACATAGACAGACTGAGGGTGAGACAGAAAGCGAGTGAGAGAAAGGAAAAGAAAAAGCAAGAGGATGAGAAAGAAGATAGAGACAGAAAGACAGAGAAGAGAGAGCGGGAGGGCTGACGCCGCCAAACAAACTCTGTTCTGTCCGTTCCAACAGGTGTGTGTGCGCTGGTGTAATACCCGCTATACGGAGGGAGGCCTGGAGTGTGACGTCAGATCCCTGGGGCCCTCTGCCCACACACCTGTAGAGGCCAGTGTTTCTGGGCTTCACCTGGGTGATCAGCAGGGTGCCGTTGGTAAACACAACCACTCTGTGGAGACAGGACACAAAGTAAGGACCGGTGCCCACATCAATAACACCGGACAGACTCATCTCGCGGCCGGACACTTCCGCTGAAATGAAGTGCCGGGTGGAACATCTGGTCAAACGGCCATAAGAAGAACGGGAGGAATTCCTGCCTCAATAGGCTTTGGTTTTTTCAGCACTGTCTCCCAACCAATCACATCCCACGATAACTTTCTCCACATGCACGCAAGGAACAATCATTATGTCGTAACCTTTTTGTGGTAATGATACTGATACTGGACAGACTTGGGGCAAAACAAGGCTTCATTAAACTTGTCCACTATGACAAAACATTTCGATTGGTAGAAAATTTCATATTTGTTATAGTTGTTTTTTCCAGTTTTTCTAGTTTACATTTTACTATTTCACTGGCCTACATTCAATAGAGGAACATCTGTTTGTCTGATGGAGAGGATGAAGGATAAATCTTCACCTGAAATCAGCTCAGTGACTGGTAACTAGGGAACTACAGAAGTCATATCTAAATTTTAGTTTCACACACAATAAAAATAATCCAGTAACATTAAGAATTCACAATTGTTATTCAAGTTATGATTAGTGGACATTTAAAATAAAGTAGAAATGATTACCTTAAGAAGACATAATTATTTTGAATATACTTGAACTCTGGTGAGAGCATTTGACCAGTGACTGAAAGGTTGCTATATCTAACCCCTGAGCCAGTAAGGGTTGTTTGGTCCCTGTCTCTAAACACTCCCAAGGTGTTAGTGTTAGCCCCCACACCTCTGTTAGTTACAAGTGTGAATTAAAGGCATAAGTACAATTTTGGTAAAACCTTATGTTCCATTGAATACTATATTAATGCACATTCTCAATACCAGTTGGCATTTTTATGCTGCACAGCAAACATAGAAGAAAACCTATACAATCAAATGAACATACAGCATCGGTATGTTGCTACGAATCCCCTAAATAGCACAGAGGGGGGAATACAGATTGGGAGGCAACTGGCAGATCACATTATCATCTAGCAAGATAGACTGTCATTTAAAGGTACAGTCAGAGCGCTCTTTGAACCTGGAAATGAATGATGTATTGCCAGAAGCATCTGCAATGAAACAAATTGTTTTTTTCCTAACCTAAAAAAGTCATCATACTGCTTCTAGTCAACCTATCTCGTTGACTGTTCTCTTTGTTGTTCCTTGAGGGAAGCCTGATATTTGTACATTATGATATTCAGCCTTTATTCACAGGCAGGAAGGGAAATTTAATTTGGGAGCAGAGCAGCATAGCTCAGAGGAGGTCGATAAAGAAGAACTACGGAGCGACACTAAACCACGCCTACATGCAGACAGTTCCAAAAGAAGTTCAACGTTTCCAGAATCTGACATAAGATCAAACATTATTTACATATTTCCCCTCAGCCGTGTTACAGTCATCCAGGTGGTAGACCAGTGAAACCCTGCAGGATAAAAAAATTCAACAGCTGGTACAGTAGAATTCATAAAAATAAAAAACCCACCCACCCACACCAGAGTTATTTATGTACATGTGTGTATATGTATATACAGTAGGGAGAAAAAGTATTTGATACACCGTTGATTTAGCCAATGACCATCTGGATGATCCAGAGGAGGAATGGGAGAAGGTCATGTGGTCTGATGAGACGATAATAGAGTTTTTTGGTCTCAACTCCACTCGCTGTGTTTGGAGTAAGAAGAAGGATGAGTACAACCCCAAGAACACCATCCCAACCGTGAAGCATGGAGGTGGAAACATCATTCTTTGTGGATGCTTTTCTGCAAAGGGGACAGGACGACCGCACCGTATTGATGGGAGGATGGGTGGGGCCATGTATCGCAAGATCTTGGCCAACAACCTACTTCCCTCAGTAAGAACATTGAAGATGGGTCTTTGCTGGGTCTTCCAGCATGACAACGACCCGAAACACACAGCCAGGGCAACTAAGGAGTGGCTCCATAAGAAGCATCTCAAGGTCCTGGAGTGGCCTAGCCAGTCTCCAGACCTGAACCCAATAGAAAATCTTGGAGGGTGCTGAAAGTCCATATTGCCCAGCGACAGCCCCGAAACCTGAAGGATCTGGAGAAGGTCTGTATGGAGGAGTGTGCCAAAATCCCTGCTGCAGTGTGTGCAAACCCGGTCGAGAACTACAGGAAACGTATGATCTCCGTAAGTGCAAACAAAGGTTTCTGAACCAATCATTAAGTTCTGCTTTTCTGATGAATCAATTACTTATGTCATGTAATAAAATGCTAATTAATAATTTAAAATTCATACAATGTGATTTTCTGGATTTTTGTTTTAGATTCCGTCTCTTACAGTTCCAGACAAAATTACAGTCCTCTACTTGCTTTGTATTTAGGAAAACCTGCACAATCAGGAGTGTATCAAATAATTGTTTTCCCCACTGTATGTATACATATACATGTATACATGTATAGACCTTATACAACTATAAGTGTTTAAATTAAGAGACCACTGCAAATTGAATGTTTCTGTTCCTCACTCAAAACATTTCTTTTTAACTTTTTTGCAAAAGAAAGAAAAAGGTGCAGTGGCATCTTACATTTTCCCGGAGCTGTATAGAAGTATAAATGTATACATTTACATACACCGATAGGCCATAACATAATGACCACTTACAGGTAAAGTGAATAACACTGATAATCTCGTCATCATGACACCTGTCAGTGGGTGGGATATATTAGGCAGCAAGTGAACATTCTGTCCTCAAAGTTGATGTGTTAGAAGTAGAAAAAATGGGCAAGCGTAAGGATCAGAGCGAAATTGAGATGGCTAGACAACTGGGTCAGAACATCTCCAAAACTGCAGCCCTTGTGGGGTGTGCCGGTTCCTGTAATGGTTAGTACCTATCAGAAGTGGTCCAAGAAAGGAAAAGCGGTGAACCGGCGACAGGGTCATGGGCGGCTCAGTGATTCATGTGTTGAGCGAAAGCTGGACCGTGTGGTCCAATCCAACAGATGAGCTACTGTAGCTCAAACTGCTGAAAATGCTGGTACTGATAGAAGGTGTCAGAACCCACAGTGCATTGCAGTGTGTTGCATATGGGGCTGCGTAGCCACAGACCAGTCAAGGTGCCCATGCTGACCCCGGTCCACTGCTGAAAGAGCCTACAATGGGCATGTCAGCATCAGAACTGGACTATGGAGAAATGGATAAAAGTGGCCTGGTGAATCACGTTTCCTTTTACATCACGTGGTTGGCCGGGTGTGTGTGTGTGTGTGTGTGTGTCGCACACCTGGAGAACACATGGCACCAGGATGCACAATGGGAAGAAGGCAAGCCGGCGGAGGCAGTGTGATGTTTTGGGCAATGTTCTGATGGGAAACCTTGCACATTGGGTCCTGCCACTCATGTGGATGTTACTTTGACACGTACCACCTACCTTGCAGACCATGTGCACCCTTTCATGGTAACGGTATTCCCTGATGGCATTGGCCTCTTTCAGCAGGATAATGTGCCCTGCCACAAAGCAAAAATGGTTCAGGAATGATTTGAGGGAGACGAGTTCAAGGTGTTGACTTGGCATCCAATTACCCCAGATCTCAATCAAATCGAGCATCTGTGGGATGTGCTGGACGAACAAGTCCAATCCATGGAGGTCCCACCTCGCAACTTACAGGACTTAAAGGATCTGCGTATTGGTTTCAGATACCACAGCACACCTTCAGAGGTCTAGTGGAGTCCATGCCTCGACGGGTCAGGGCTGTTTTGACGGCAAAAGGGGGACCTACACAACATTAGACAGGTGGTCATGATGTTATGGCTGATCAGTACATAATATGTGTATATAATCTGGGCTATTTCGACAATTTATGGAGGCAGTTCTGAAATACAGAAGGGATACAGATGAGGGATGGACAGCTGGAGTGGGGGGGGGGCACTATGTCCAAGCCCGGAGCATTGCCACTGGATGAGATGTCAGCACTGTCCAGTTCAGTAAATGCAGTACACATGGAGCTATGCAGTGTGGACTCAGAGGAACGAGGGCAGCGTGTTCGCGTGCGTACGTAACGACCGTGCGCGCCTTTGCGTGCGTGTGTGGGCGTGTGTGTGTATTGTCCATTAAATAGTCCCCGCGCTGAGTCGGCATCTGCCGGGGTCTCCTATTCCCATTCTGACAAGCTCATTACACCAAACACAGCGCCTGTAGATGTTCTCCTCGCTCTGTTCCGATGTTTAACACACAGAACCAGTTGCTTTAATCAGTTTACTACGGAACAAGCCTGAGAGTAATATCACAGCTCACATAACCCACTATAATTATTTTCTTCAATAAAGGAACCAACAACTTAATCACCCCAAGGAACGGGCTGTTCTCAGAGCTTTGCCCTTCATGCCTGCTATGCCACACTCCTCAATGGTGTACTCAGAGTACGTCCAAAAACATCCGCCTATGCCCTATTTAGGGCACCTCTTTAGACCAGATTGCAGCCCCCTGGAGCCTCAGGTTTGCCACCAGCACCGAGGAGCCCTTTGAAAGTGACATCAAATCCTTGTGACAGCTGTGGGGGCCACCTGACGGCTTTTATGTATCGTTACACGATCCACGTTCTAAACTGCGCCCAATTTTTTAAATAGGGCACAACTTTTGAACAAGGTCGATAGGGGGCATTTGGTGAAAAAACATGTAAGGAAATCAGACATTTGGAAAGTGGGCACTCTGAAACCACGGTACACTTAACTGGTCCAGAAATAACATTCCTTAACGTGCAACATTACCCTTCTAATTCCTCAGAGCTTGAGCTGTGATAACAAACAACGAGCCTGTTGACGCCAGCCCACCAGATCACCAAAGGACATCAACTACAACCCAGACAGCATTAGACAATGGACTATTTACAAAGACAGATTTGACAGGTTGAGAGACAGGCGAGGAAGAAGAGCTAAGGAAGAAAAGACAGGCAGAGAATAAGTACTAATTAGATGGTTAGAGAAGGGGCCCAGGACTGGCGCCTACCGAGACTTGTTGGTGAGGAGCTCGGTGTCGTGGTACCATTCCACGCTGGGTTCTGGGATGGCTGTGAACTGACAGTGGAAGACGGCCTCCTCGTTCTTCAGGACCACCTGGTCCTTGGGGGTGACCACCGGCTGAGGCAAGCTCTTATCTGGCAACATGGAAAACGGACTCACATTAATAATACACCTGCAGACATCGAGACATAAACCCACGCACGCACACACACACGCACGCGCACACACACACACATACAAGAAAGGCAAACAGCCACACACAAGGACACCCACACACTTCATACCAGCCTTTATTAAAGGTGGTTAACAGCAATATGAGGTAGCTTTCACGTGGTTCAGGATGTCAGCACCTCGTGGCCCCAGGAGACACAATGAGGTCAATGAACACATTCCACCGAGGCCCACAGCACCAGATCACTAACCAGGCATGGATCCCATCTCCCTACAGCACCAGATCACTAACCAGGCATGGATCCCGTCTCCCTACAGCACCAGATCACTAACCAGGCATGGATCCCGTCTCCCTACAGCACCAGATCACTAACCAGGCATGGATCCCGTCTCCCTACAGCACCAGATCACTAACCAGGCATGGATCCCGTCTCCCTACAGCACCAGATCACTAACCAGGCATGGATCCCGTCTCCCTACACCACCAGATCACTAACCAG
>JACXGJ010009420.1:0-24350 GCA_016801105.1 Esox niger
TCACCTGGTGAGTTATTTACCGACAGTCACCTGGTGAGTTATTTACCGACAGTCACCTGGTGAGTTATTTACCGACAGTCACCTGGTGAGTTATTTACCAACAGTCACCTGGTGAGTTATTTACCCACAGTCACCTGGTGAGTTATTTACCGACAGTCACCTGGTGAGTTATTTACCGACAGTCACCTGGTGAGTTAATTACCGACAGTCACCTGGTGAGTTATTTACCGACAGTCACCTGGTGAGTTATTTACCGACAGTCACCTGGTGAGTTATTTACCGACAGTCACCTGGTGGGGTTATTTACCGACAGTCACCTGGTGAGTTATTTACCGACAGTCACCTGGTGAGTTATTTACCGACAGTCATCTGTCCAAGGAACCACTGAAACACCACGAGCCATAAATCACAAAGCTTATTTGTCAAAGTCGTGTCTCCTGTCTCCCTCATCTACACTCATTTATCAGCCGGCGAGTGGGGAGCAGGGAGTGTGTGTGTGTGTGTGTGTGTGTGTGTGTGAACAGCGGTCCAATGTGTTGCTGTCAGAACCATCTGAATGGCATTAGCTCAGGTAATCAGTCTTCAGGCTCCACTAGTTCCAGCTGCATCTCCTTCATTTCCTCCAGCCAGTCTACGGAGAATCTCTCATGATAAATGACTATATGAAGAAAGCAATAATGTTATACCTGAAGGATTTCCTTCTAAACCCTTTTTAATGTGATTCCCATTTGGGTGTGTGACGCACTGGTGTCAGGGAGAGTACATCTACGTGTGAGTGAGATATTCAAAGCTCTACAGCTACACACACTACACTGTACACTAGAAGATTAGTGACTGTACTATTTAACATTAGTATCCATTAATACAATGAATATGATCAAAGTTAATATCTTAATACTAACACAAAAACCTGTGAAACTCAGAACAAACAGAATGTATATCAAGTGGAGTCAGGCTAAAACATACACACCTATGGGAGCAAGATAACATACTCAGAATTAGGTTATATTCAGTCTCCTGTACTACAGGGTCAATATCTGCACACCAACACACAAACACACGCACACATTCACACACACGCTTCAGATCTGACAGGTGCCACAGAGAAAGCAGCGTGGTACCTTTGAAGTAAAGAGACTGCTCAATAACTCCTCCTTCATGGCCTGCTGTTCCTGCTCAACATCTGTCAGATGAACACGAAACAAGAGTTAGAAAAAAGGTTTGTTGCAATGCACGTATATCAAATCAGAAGTATGTGCCACAAAATATGAAAAGGGGAATTCAATAATAAATATATAAGAATAATACGTAAGTATAGTACAGGTATTTTTGGCTTCAAATGCTGAAATCATAATTTCTCAGGCCTGGATGCAATAATTTTCTAAAATGGCCTACAGCTGATTTACCTAACTTAATAATTGGTTGTACACATTTAGCTTTTAGTTCAGACAAGTGATCGAACCTTGCCAAAAAATACAATAAAAAGCTTTTCTTGCTATTCCTAATTATTTTTTAGCTCAGTATTGGAGTTTGTCACAGAGTTCAGACAAACCCTGATTAGCTGATCAAATCTCTTTTGCTCCTTGAGGCAGGAAGAAGTGGGTGTGGTCACCCCAAATCACACCATGGAAATATCTACAGTTGGTTTCTACGTGATAGTTGTGTTCTTAATCAATTCAACTGAACAATGTCATGTTTCTGTCAGGGCAGATTAAACATCTTATGTAATTGAGCTATCATTAGTAGGCATCACAATGAATGCACCTGATATGCCTGGGGCGCTCAGAGACGGGCTATTAGGGACTAACAGACGTATCGTGTCACTGGTATCTGCAGTGACATCCAGTATAGATCATGTTGCTATGAACAACATCATTTGAAAGGAAAGTGGTGTAGGAAGAGAGAGAGACAGAGAGGGCGGTGTCGTTGACTGGACTATCAGAGTGCATTGATGATGGTCTAAATAACTAGGTGACTAGGCTGGGTCAGTCAATATAATTGGTGGTCTAAATAACTAGGCTGGGTCAGTCAATATAATTGGTGGTCTAAATAACTAGGCTGGGTCAGTCAATATAATTGGTGGTCTAAATAACTAGGCTGGGTCAGTCAATATAATTGATGGTCTAAATAACTAGGCTGGGTCAGTCAATATAATTGATGGTCTAAATAACTAGATGACTAGGCTGGGTCGGTCAATATAATTGATGGTCTAAATAACTAGGCTGGGTCAGTCAATATAATTGATGGTCTAAATAACTAGATGACGAGGCTGGGTCAGTCAATATAATTGATGGTGGTCTAAATTCGATATAATTGTATGTTGATTGCTTGGTACTCAGCTAGAACAAAATGTTTCACACCCTGAAACTCTGCATGTTCGTCCCAAACACGTGTCAAAAAACGCATTTATCGTATTCGTTCCTATCATAGTCAGTTGAATTCTATATAACAATATTCAGTATGTGATTCAGAGAACACATTTTGCTGTACAGCATTTTGAGTATACTGTGTATTTAAATGTATGACAAAAGGCTTCAAATATAATTATAAAGTCAGCTAACGATGTTTACCTTCAAATAAGTAAAATGATGTTGAGAATATTGAGACATTCAAAGAAAAATTGCTATGAATAATTGACAGACTCCAAATACATAAATAGAGAATACTCACAAAACCCCAGAAAATATCTCATTTCAGTTCAGCCTCCCAGTGATGAATGGGAAATCAATGGATGTAAATAGGTGAAACCACCTGTTGCAAAACTATGTTTCATGAGAGGGATTCAGTAAAGCCCCCCAGTCTCTGAGAAACACTCACTGTTCTTTCAAGGTAAAAATCCAGCCTAACTGTTTGCCAGTGCAAACTGTATACCACGAAAGAAGGTAAACAATCACTTAACATAAAGAGGAGAGAATATAAGGTGATATTTCTGCTTACCTGAACACAATACGCCACAGGTCAAAGAGACGACAAGCACACACACCAACTGTGTCTGCATCTTGTAGAAAATCCCTCTCTGAATCCAGCTAGCTAAGCAGAAGCCAGGTCCATAGGGTCAGGGGTCAAACGCAGAGAGGGGGGGTGAAGGGTTGTACTCGGTCTGTATCTCCTGGTGTAATCGTTTCCCTGTCTGTAGGTGTCTGTGCTCCAGGCTTCAGGCAGAGTGACTGAAATGAAGAGCAGTGGGCTCCATTCTTTCAGTAGGCTATATAAGAGCCGGAATGATGTCAGAGGACCCCTGTGTCACCCCCACCCTCCCCCATCTCCCCCTCTCTCCCCTCAACCCACGAGCCTAGACGCTGTGTCATTGTGACATCAGGTGTAACCCCCCACATCACATTGAGATCTTGCGTCAGAGGATTGTTAGATGATTTATTCGTATTTAGTTATTTTGATAACTTTTCGTGACGTGAGTTGATTGGTTCCAGATTGGTTTGGTGAAGAGCACGCCTCCCCGCTCTGCAAACACTCATTTATTAAACAGTCTTTCACAGTGAATCCTGGGTGTATTACTGTATGTGATGTCCCATCAAGCTTAGATCAACGTGGTAAGATGTGGGTTGAATCCTGCTTTTTTAAATGTATTCATATTATTAGGTAAGGATTGCGGCAGGTTTTAACTCATGCTTAATTCACTGTTAAAAGCAATTTCATGTTTTTGAATTATTTGACTAGTTTCATGACTTTCATCATATTAAAAATGTAGCTAAATGTTTTTTTTACTATATTTTGTAAAATAGAATATTAACAACTGCTATGAAAAAACACAAACATTGCTGAATAAATTAGAGGAATAGTACCTATGCTACTGTCGACCATACCACAGCGATGAAAGCGCACTCCCGCTAGACGTCACTCTCAAACAAATTATGGTCACTTGGTCTCTCTGCATTTATATTACAACTAGTCGTCTCCATGCCACATACAGAAATAGAATTCATTATTTTGATTTGGGAAAAAATGAAAAAGCAACCATTTCTGAAGTGAACAGTCGGTTGTAATAATCTGTATAAGGAAAACACACGCGAATGATTTGCTCTCTATATGTTTTGGAATAGATAGAGCACAATATTCAGCATTTAACTGGGACAGTGACAAACACATACACCGAGAAAGGGCTTCTGTACAGGCGTTTGCGCATGATTTGTTGGTTATTCCTAATTGCTAATTTTATGGGTAGGCCGTCGAGAATGACATTTTGAGCGCATAGCCTAAGAACTGTAGAGAAATCCAAGATTCACGCATATTATTTTGCATAAACACCACCCTCTGTGTGATGGGACGGCCTCTCGCTGAAGTGCGCTATGACAGAGTTCCGTCTTGGTCAGCGTTAAACTTTTCTCCAAACTGGTGTTCGCAAGTCGCTAGTCACCCCTAAAAGTCACGTTCATCCCATCATGCAGTGACTAACCCATTTTTGGATTGCATTTTATTTCCGCGGCTTGCCATGGCTCCCTTCGGAAAGAACTTCCTGAAAGCGCGTTTGAAAAACAGGTAATTTTTAAGTTTTCTGTAGTTTTTCCCCCTAACTGTAGAAAGCAAAACAACTTTTATTTTTTACGCAAATTAAATTAAGGTTTTACTCATATGACCAACAAGATAATTGATACCTACTTCACAATTCTGCTATTATTTTATTTGATCTATTCACATGACAGAAACCCACAGTCTCGTATCAGGTTCTTATATAGCCATCCTTCTGGGTTGCGAATGTTTCTTTTGGGGGGGAATTATAATCGGGTTCTTGTAAACAGGTGAAATGTCCATTTCAATGTTGTAGATCGTGGGTGTGCGTGCCGGTGTATGTGATCGGTGATAGGAAAGCGTGCGATTTATGTTAATATGTCGATACACCATATGAGCGCATGGTTGAGTTACGTCAAGCCGGGCACTACAGAAAATATTATTCTATTCCGGGTAATAACACAACACTTGTCTTTATAAGCTCTTCTATTGGTTTGTTTTAATCCCCAAGGCCATATCACATTGGCTCTTTTTAGGGTTCATATAACATCGATGCCTCTTGGTGAAGATTTTACGTCTAACGGGGAATTCTTCTGATTATAACATACACTATAATTATATGATACAAAACATTATTTCTGTGGAAAATATCCTTGCTGTCTTTGGCGTGGAGTCTGAAGCCAGACAGAAATGCATCTTATATGAGATCAAATAAGAGCTGACCTGACTAGTCTGTAATTAAACTTGAGCTGTATCTTATGAAGCGTGTCTACCTGAGAGAGTATACCAGAAGAACATTCCTGGTTCAAGTTTAGAGGGATCCTGTCATCAACACTTGTATAATTTGCTTGAGCAATTTCCTTAAGTGGCCCAGTTACCTGTTTGATGTTTTAATTGCCTCAGAAGGCCTAGACCACTGTACTTTGAAAAGGTGGCAGAAAAGATTAGATTTGTGGTTCAGCCCAAAGCGA
The DNA here is from genome assembly GCA_016801105.1 of Esox niger. Lineage (NCBI taxonomy): Eukaryota > Metazoa > Chordata > Actinopteri > Esociformes > Esocidae > Esox > Esox niger. The sequence goes on from JACXGJ010009420.1 coordinate 5,436, forward strand.
CGTTGGTTAAAAGTACATTAATTGTTTCATTAAGATTCTCAAATATAATTCATATTATGTTTGTTGTTGCAATCATATGTTGTGGATAATCTAAGGCAGGGATTTATTCACTGTTTACAGAGCGCCGTTGTTTGCCACGTTCCTCTGGTGCCCACAAACTGAAAGCATACCTGTGAGGAGACTGGTGCCAACAGTAGATGCAGGTCTTTAATCAGTAGCCAAAACCAGTCTGTTAGTTCATTTAACATTTTAGAGAAACAACTTCTGTTTAACTAGCTATTGTATGAGAAGGTTTGCGCACACAAGTCTTCCTCTTTAATGCATATCCAGGTCTACCACCATATCCATGTCTACCACCATGTCGAGGGGAAGATGCCAGGAGAGTGCATAGCTCCTGTACATTAGTGTGGTAAAGCGTTCCACACAGGCTCTATGGGAAATCACTTCGGTTTGAGTCAACAGGCTTTGTTATGGCTGAAAAAGCCTTTGGTATGTTTAAATCCAAAAAAGGCAGTTTTATGTCAGTCCGTGTGAAGAAAAGTGTGTTTTACACATTTCTCCGGGCGTTTCCTTGGGGTCGCGGCATTGGTTTAAGACTACTGTATTTTTACTGCTCCCGCAGCTGAACATGGGGTGTGTGTGTGTGTGTGTGTGTGTGTGTGTGTGTGTGTCTGGTCCAACTGTGAGGTATCTTCAAATGGTTTAGCTCAGACTGCCTCACCATCTGTAATTATCTAAAGTGTTTAGCACTCTAGATATGTAAATTGGGACTTTATGTAAAGACTAGCTAACAATATCAACCGTGTTCCAAGACTCTTTGCAAACAATCACCTTGCATGTACTGTTTATGTTCCAGTGTAGATAGAGTGAAGCCTTGGTTATCTTCAGGATCAAAAGCATTACCCTCAGTCAGACATTTCAACTTGCTGAAACAGAATCTAACATATATGTACTTTCTTTGAAATCTGGACGCCACTTCCATTCACATATATATTCTGCAGTAATCGGGGACTGTGCTTCCGCTCCTTGATATTGAAAATAAATTATTTTAAAACCGTTTTGAAACGTAATAATCAGTGCATACACATTTATCTCACACAAACTCACGCTTCACACACGCACTTGTTGACAAACAACACGTGCACACATACCTGCGTCGCGAGCGCCTGCACGTGCACATGCACACACTCACAGACACAAACGCACAAGCCCATTACTGAGTGTTTCAGTGTTAGCCAGCACCTGTTGTCCATGAACAATGTGATCAATAAAATGTTCTTTGATTGGATTTGGGCACCGTGCTAGCCCAGGATGGAGGGGAGAAGGACTTGGAGGATGTTGTATTTTCTTTGTTGATCTACATCCTTGTAGATCAACAAACCTAGATAGAGGAGTCACGTTATTTTCCATCCAAATCTCTCATCCTCTTTAGATAAGAGCCAGGAACTGGGATCCTGTCTAGGGCGCATCCCAAATTGCACCCTGTAACCTATTTAGTGCGTCACTTCATTGCTCTACACACAGTAGAGGGGTTAGGGCGGCATTGGGAGGCAGGGACCTAGTCTCCCCACGTTGGTCCCAGGATGTGTCCCCATACAGGGGGTGTTAGGGTTAGAGAAAGCAAGTAGCGGTCTGTGGACAGTGGCTTTACACAAACAGGATTAGACCCACTTACAGTACAATATCGCTCCCACTCTCATTTGGTTGCTGCCGGTCTTTTATTGAAAGGGTTTTATGTTACGAATGGAAGATAAAGAGGCTCTATATTACTTTCAGGTTCCATTTCAGCAGGATTTAGACGTGACTGTCTTGCTTTATGTATTCACTTAACTGCATTATGGAAAATGTCTTCACAATACACAGGAGAGGTTGCTTTTTCTCAGTCCATTCAAATAGCTTCTTGATCTCAAATGAAGTTCAGGACTAAAACTAAAATATTCAAAAAGCTTTCCTGTCGTACGCCAGCCTCGTCTAGGCTTCAGCACTTTAACTGTTTACATCAAGAACATTGCAAGCTGTAGAGTCTTCTTGCTAACAATGTAGAAACAGATGTTTAGTTGTATAGAAACCGAGAGAGTGGTCACAGTTCATCACTGTAGCCTCCCATTCCTGATTGTGTCACTCCATCAACGTGTTGTGACGGAGGAGCGCTGTCATTTAGTTTAGTATTGCTTGTAAGGACTTGTTCAAACTTCCAAGCCAAGCATGTGATCCTTCAGGATACATCTGAGATGTGCGCTTCATGAATTGACGACTCGTGTTGTCCTTTTTACCCGTTTGAAAGAACAAGATTTGGAAACGTGTTATGAACTATGAATGCTACGCAGGCCTTACAACTTAAAATGTACAAACTCAGACAGTATGTGACCCGACTGTGTAATCAAACAGAGTTTGTCCTCGACCGCAGGTGTTTATGGACTTAGAACTACGCTCTCAGTTCACTCAGGGACCAAGTGTCATGTGTGTTGGCTCTGATTTATGTGGATCACTTAAGCACACCTTAATTCAGCAAGTTGAGCTCCAAATGACGGTGTATTTCACCCTGTTAAGCATGGAGCTTCACATACAGTAAGTACAAATTGAAGGACACACCTTGATTTGACATAAGCAAGGACTTTGTGTAAGTCATATAACCTAAATATACTGTATATTGGTTATGATTGATTGGCGGTAGTTTGTGCTAAGGGAGTTTCGCAAATGGGACGCAGTTTCCTCGGGACATTTATGAATTTCCATACAATGATGTTTATTACCTTATGGGGGCAATATCTGCACCTAAACCATAATAACAGTATTTCTGGGTCTAGGTACAGCCCAGATACATTAAATCAGCCCGGTGGTGCCTTTATAATTACAAACTGTTTGTCCAGTCAGGAAGTGGGCTGAAGAGGAGAGGACACAACCTGCTCCTGAAGTAACACAGTGTGCTTCTACTGTTTTGGCACCGCTCCACTTTATCGCCCGTCGACGGCTGTTCTCAGAAACGGACAACATGTCGTACTGTTCTATTTATTGACGCAGACAAACTTCGAACACTGGCCCCTAGTCCTCACACATTCTGACGGTATATACAATTTACACACAATTTGAATTTATGACTGGCACTGTATGTCACCCAAAATGATTTTCAAACTAATATATTACTTGAAACTGTCTAGTTAATCTAGTTATACCCAAGCGGTACATCTCATGCTTCATACTCACACAGCTAGAGATCCATGAGGCACAACTGTCGGGGTGTTGTTGGTGCTTCATTGATTTTGGTCCTGCTGGACAAACACAACTGCTTCCTTTCCTCCAGTGTTCTGGCTTCCTGTGACTTCCTGCACTGCTGTTCAACTGGTCCTACATACAAACTCAAATATTTGTGTGTCTGTGTGTGGTATTTGTGTACGTGTCTGTGTGTATGTTTTTGTGAGAGATACGGCGGGACAGCTAAATATGTTGTCATAAGTACATTGAGGGATATATTTAATCCGTATCTTTGTCGTATCAATTGTTCCCGATTGTATGATTGTAATGTAAACAATTCAGACTGCTTAACATGTGCAGTGTAACATGTGCAGTGTAACATGTGCAGTGTTGACTTTGAACATGGTCTAAAAAAACATGTAAACGTAGCTTTTACATTTAAACAAGTTGAACATCAGTAATACAGTCTGAGTGTTGCCTTAATTCTGCAGATGAAGTGTGTAATGGTTAGGTCAAAGTCGTCCCGGTCATTGTCTGTGAATGCTGGAGGCGTGCCGGTGAGATCGCTAGGCCTCTCTGTACACCTCAGGTATTTGCTTTCCATCGTTCGTCTCCAAGGGTCTCCATAACCATTAACCAGCCTGTTGCATTGTTGCACGCATCATATCGCATTCCTCTGGGCCCCTTCAGCTCAGAGTTAACACAATACTCCTCCTGTGCTTTTACGCTGGCGTGAACTACAACACTTCGCGCCGGTAACATAGGCCTTCTGTGAAATCTTGAGCTGCTAAGACCGTGGCGATTAGGATTTTCCATTTGAAAAAAAAGAAATTGGACATTGAATGTTTTTCTCATGTTTTCTTCTCACTGTAGCCTATGTGGAACTGTGTTTTAGAAGCGTGTCGGCTGCTCTGTAGATCAGGACAGGGGAGACTGGACCTGATGACCTACATGGTCTCCTCAGACTCGTACCAGAAGCATGTGGTGTCAGCTGGCACTAATGCAGGGCTTTCTTAACTTGTTCAGCTGCACACCCAAATAAATTATTTCACCTCCTTCCATGACTAAAATACAAATCAAGAAGTTTGTCATTATGAATGTATTCTCGTGATACTCAACCCACCCCCTCAAAAACCCCAGTTGGGTTCAACCCATAGTTTAAGAATAAACAAAGGGCTGTATTTTGTATTTATTATACTCTTTTTGCATTTTTTAAAACATGTTATGAATACCATTTGTACAATATGTAACTATATTTTTTCTCAAGTTCCTGGAGTGATTCTTTTACACTGTCATGTATCAAGAGTGGGACATGACTAACTGACTGCTTTGTTGCTCTCTTGTACGTGTCCAGAGATCCATTACACAAAATGTGGCGTGGTCACTGGTTTGATTGTTGCTTAATGATTATTCATTTAGTAAAGACCCGCTGAATGCTGTGTCCTTTGATCTGAACTGCTTGGATGTCAGGTGGCTTCGGTTCATTGCCTGGGTTTTTGCCTATCATGTAAAGGAGACAGGAATTAAACATTGAGTTAAATAAGGGATTTAATCAAAAGCCTATTTGAGGAGATTTATTTTATCTTTATCAGGTTTTACGGTCCAGATGAAAAGATAATGAGGGCTTTGGAGTTAAATAGCACAGAATGAAATCAGAATGTTCATGTGTGATGCGTAAGACGATGAGCAACTGTTTAATAGAATCAGATTGGAGTGCTGAGCAAATGAAGTAACAATGTTTCCTGCTCATCGACTGCCTTAATGGAAGACCACAGACCATACGATGTGCTTTCCTTCAAAGCTATTTAGGATAATGACATGGCACGACTACAGAAAACGTGCATACGGAGCTTTGGTTCGATGTAATGCATGCATGGTACAGAATATGGCAGCCGTATTTTAGATCGACGTGTCTCAAAAGTTAGGTTGGTTACCTAAGAAATGCGTGGTACACATGCCCATCTAAATTTGACCATGTTAAAAACATTTACTGCTGTTCAGTTGTTTCAATTATACCCAATATAACCATTTTGACTACTTACATTTTGCATTAAAATGTTTCTATCCTAGGGCAAAAGACAAAGAAGACAGAGCAACTGTGCCAGGAAAGGAGATCCAGGTATCTGTGTGCAATGACGACAAGGTGGTGTGTGGAGTAACCAAACACACAACGTGCGCCGACATTGTACAGGCTTTGCTGGACGACCAGAAGGCCACACCTGAGAGCAAGAGGCTCCTGCATGGCGACCCCAGAGACTTCTGCCTGCTGGAGCGCTGGAAAGGTTTCGAGAGGGCCCTGCCCCCGTTAACCCGCATCCTCAGGCTGTGGAACGCCTGGGGAGATCAGCGATCCTTCGTCCAGTTTGTCCTTGTCAAAGCCAGCGATTTTGTTCCCCAAGCAGGAGGCAAGAAAGGGGTCAAACTGAAAGGGGTTAAAGGGTCTAAGAGATGGGAGCACAGCCCCGTCCAGTGCTCACAGTCGCTGCCCATCGAAAGGCAGAAGCGGTTGGTGAAGAAGGCCTTCAGGAAGCTCGAGAAGATCCACAAGGAGAATAGGGAAGTCGGATGTTCTCCGGCCAGCGAGGAGATCGACAGGATGGTCCAGCTCCTCATCCAGCAGGACCATACCATCCGGCAGCAGATCCAGAGGATGAGAGAGCTGGACTCGGAGATGGAGCGCTTCGGGGCGGAGCGGCAGGACGGTCAACACGACACAGAGTTTCCCGACGAGGGCTTGTGCTCTCTCTCCCCGGGTCCCTTTCACCACGGTCCCGGCCAGACCGTGGGCAGCCGGCACAGCCTCTCGGAGCAGGAGCTGTTGCAGGAGTGCCGGTACACCTGTGAGCGCGTGGCTCAGGTGGAGTCTCAGGTACAGAGGCACCGCGGTCTCATCGATCAGCTGTCCCGTGACATCGCCGCGGAGCTGACCAGGCCTGTGTCGGTGTTACCCAAGGTCCCAGAGGAGGACGCTCAGCTCGAGGGGGCGACGGCAGGAACCGGCGTCACGTCCGACACGGATCTGCACTGGGAGGCGGCAGAACTGGAGAGACTGCGGGCCGAATTGAGGCTCAGCCTGTGCACCGGCCTCTCCCTTCACGCCCAGACGACCGAGGTGGAGAAGGAGTTGAAGCGATACGACGCCACACTTTTCTCCAAGGACCAGGAGTGCTGGGAGCTGGCTTCCCAACTGAATCAGCTGCAGGTAGGGGACGGCGTGCCGGAATGGACCGGGCTTGGGAATGCGATGGACCAAAGCCGGTGCACTGTGACCCAGCCACAGCCCGCGAGACTCAAACACAGCGTGTCCCCTACAGATGTGACGGACACAGACTCTGACACAGGGATCAGCTCCACACACAGCCAGGACTCCCTCTCTCCCTGTCTGGACATGGTCCTGCCACCGCTGGACACAGATGTCTGAGATGTAGCAGTCTCCCATTTAACCCCAGACATCCCCGTCAATGAACAATCCTGTAAACGCCGTATGTACTACATCCCAGGTTCTCTACTGGTTCTCAGGACAAACTATACCGGGGCATCTAGCCACAACCAAATTCACACGGAGCAAATTTTGCTAATGTGGCTATAGAAAGAAATATTGTGCTTAAAGAAAAAAAAAAATGTTTTCAAATATGTATTATTATCTCTACACACATTCTACCTGCTATTAGTAGTTTTAAGCTAAAGTGTTAAATGATGATAACAATAAAATAATGCCGTTTTTTACTACATACATAGATTTTTAACTCAGATACTGCAACCCAAACCACCAGCTGAGAACCACAGAACTACATTTGCTTGGCCACATATTTAATACTGAATTTATTTATCTTAGCTACACACACTTCACTTTCAGTTCTTGTTTCCGTTACTCTGGAGGTGCCATACATTTTATAAGGAACCTCATGAGCTTTTCTGGTGAAAACACTAATTTAGATCAGCACTTAAACCAAAAGGATGAAAATTGTTGTTTTATATTAAAACATGCAGCAGAACCTTGATGTACAACTTTACCACTGCTTTTGTTTTATACAGTATGTTTGTCTTTTCACAATTTCTTTATAAGCTATTGTATATAACATCACCGGTTAAGATTGAAATATAAAATTACTATGATTTTAATGCCAGTTGAAAGGAAAATATGTATTTATTTGTGAATTGTTTTTAAACATTTGCCATGTTAGTTGCTTCTGTAGCTATTTGTTTATTGACAAGAAATTTGGAAAGCATATCAAGTTAAACTATCTATTAATCAATCAATCCGTGTGCCAGCATGTGCACTTAACTATTCATATAAAATAAAAGCCATTAAAGCAACAAAAAAACTCAAATAAACATATTCACGTTGTTTGTACTGTGAACAATATTGGATTTGTATGAAATGTTCAACACGTATCTGAAACACCACTAATGCTTGTGCTAGGCTGTTATACATTGGGGGTACGACAACAAGTGCTTCATGAGATTATACGACGACTGGATGTGTTTGTGGAAAATAAATGAAACATCCTTCATAACGTACCCCTACACAGCGTAACATGTGGGGAATGTCGCTAGGCAGAACAACAACCATGGCAGCAACACTTTCAACCTCCATTCAAGGCATTGTTGAAAGCCGTAACATGTTGTACTCCGGGCAAAGCAAGGCTGATGTGAAAGCAGGGGATATCTATTTCACACACTAATTGCTAGCTGCCCCTTTCTAAGGCTCTAAGTGGTTCTGGCAAGCATAAAAAAGGCTCAACATTACAATGTGGTCCAACCTGCCATTGGCAACATTTTGTGCAATGCTTTTACATACACATTACCAACTGGGGTCCTTTTTACTTCAATGAAATTAACTACTGGAAAAAAACGCAATAGCAAAATATCAAATGAATTGTTGTAAAACAAGAAATAATTAAAGTGTGGCCATCTAACCAGTAACCAAAATCCACCAGCCATATGTCACAGAGCAAGGCAGTTACCCCTGATTTCTCCCAGGTCATTGTTTTGAATGAAAATGTCCCCTGTCAACTTAACTGGTAAAATAAGGGTAAAATATTGTTCTAAATGACAGATACTTACCAAGAGTATCAATAATTTAAAGATATAAAAGGAATGCTGTAATTTAAGGAACATTCAGAAAATTAAATACATTCTGACAGTTATACAATGTTATGACCAGCCATACCAATATACCCAGTTATAACTATTGGTGAATACATAACATAATGTCTCTGCAAGTTACCTGGTCAAAACCACTGGAAATCCCATACCATTTTTGGATTTTGATTAGCACAATTTTTTGGTAATTTTGGTTATATAAGTATACAGTCATAAGATACATTTTACTGTGAAATCATAAGCAACTACATAAGATGATGGTCAGCCGGCACCCCTCAAGGCTGTGTCCTGTCCCCCCTACTCTTCTCCCTATACACCAACAGCTGCACCTCCAGTCACCACTCTGTCAAGCTCCTGAAGTTTGTGGAAGATACCACCCTCATCTGACTTATTTCTGTTGGAGACGAGTCTGACTTCAGGTGTGAGATTGACCATCTGGTGTCCTGGGGAAGTCAGAACAACTTGGAGCTCAACATCCTAAAGACAGTGGAGATGATAGTGGACTTATGGAAAATCCCAGCAGCCCTCCCCCTAATCACACTAAATCACAAACAACAATGTAAAGAGAAACCTAAATTCAAATAAAAGTCATGAAATTACCACTTTTTGGGGGGAATATTATGTTTTTAACTATATTTAATCCATATTGATACAGAAACTGTAGCTAAGATTTCTTTTGATCAACCTAATCGACAAAGTCATGAATCCTTGGAATAATTGAAAATGCTTGTGGTGAAAAAAGTACTTCAGCTTTATAGTTGAAAAGGTAGCTTAGCCCAAAATTGGATAAAAGAAATCATACACTTCAGAATGTATTTTTTGATGTAAATAGATAGCCCAGTATCGTTTTAACATTAAAAGAAAAGGTTTTAGTAAAGTGTTTGGTAAACATTTGTTGGTTTGTATTGTATTTTCTCCTGGATGTTTGACCCCAGGAACACTAGTTATTGCTATGGCATCAGCTAATAGCCAAATAAACAACATAGCTTGTTCTGAAGTGCATTCACAGTAATTTCTGGGCCACACACTACTGGCCAACATCCCAGGGGTTTAAACAAGTAGGAGCCAGATTTAGACTGGGTCCCACGACGTCACTGTTAAGAGTCAGATCAGTGGTAGTTGAAAGCCTCTTACTGATGTGCTACGAGACAACAATAATTACACAGGACAAAATGACAATTACAGTACTACGCCTACTGTCTTTTTTTTCTTGCTGTTTTAGCAACTTTTGCGTTAGCAATTATTTTGAGCCAGTTCGGACAAACATTTATTTGTGGTTTATGGATGGTATTGGGTTGGGAATAATGCAAGGCAGCAATGGTTGAGTCACAACCTAAACACTGAGATACTGTACATGGTCAATGTCATGGTACGGGTACTGGAAATAGCTGTTGGAACCACATGCATGTTTTTGCAGTCTTAAAAGTGGCATATTCTCTGGTGCCAAGTTTGTGAGAGATGTTTCTGTTTCAACTGAGATAATGACTGAACCATCCTTCATTTCAAATACTGTTCTTATTGCTTGAAAAGGTTTAAGAAAAATGTTATTCTAAGTATTTAACACTAAAGTATTTAATAAAGCCTAGCACATTTTTCACATTTACAGAGATTGAAACAACTTATTTGTCAATTATCACATTTGCTACAGTCTATTTAACATTACTAAGAATGGTTTAATTTATCAAACATTGTATGGTAGGAAGCTCTTGCCCATTAGTTGCAAATAAGGAATATAGTATCTAATAATGGTCTTCATATTGTAGTAAAGGAATTTGCAGGGTCTGCTAAAATTTGAGACATCTGTTTTTTAGGGAGGAGAAGCTTTAGCCTCTAAACGTCCCCTTTAAGAATTTTCCCTTGATGTATGTAAATTACAATGTAAGTTTAGAGTATGTAGATCAGGGTACGACAGGACAACATACAGCTTTCCAATGACATAATCCAGAAAGCGCTGTTGTTGACTGGCTTCTTTGAATGAAAATATCAATTTCATTGGTGTCAACTGAAGACACTAGATTTCAATTTTCATCGTTTTTTTTTTATTTCTGTCCAGCAGCTAAACCGGGGAAGGATTGTTGCTGTAGCTTACGTGTGGAATTGTTCAGAAATCTCAATTTTGGGGGTGGGTAAATGTTTTGAGTGTTACAGTGGAACACCCCATATCAGTGGCACAAATCATACAACTTTTTTAAAGACTTAATGCAGAAATCACTAGCAGCTTCTTGCTAGGTTTTGTTGATTTACAAAGCAAATGACTATTTTCAAGGCTGCTCTTGTGCATTTTGCTCTAACCTTAAGGTATCTGAGCTGTTACTGATAGGGATGTGCCAATATATTTTATTCAGAGCAAACAGCAGTTCACTTTAACTGACAGAAAGAGATTCATTCTGCTAGCAGAAATATGTTGAATTGAATGTTGTGGCACTGATAATGTAGGATGGGGTGTCACAGATGATCTAAGACCAGGTGGCACTTATGATGTAGGATGGGGTGTTACAGATGATCTAAGACCAGGTGGCACTGATGATGTAGGATGGGGTGTTACAGAGGATCTAAGACCAGGTGGCACTGATGATGTAGGATGGGGTGTTACAGATGATCTAAGACCAGGTGGCACTGATGATGTAGGATGGGGTGTTACAGAGGATCTAAGACCAGGTGGCACTGATGATGTAGGATGGGGTGTTACAGATGATCTCAGACCAGGTGGCACTGATGATGAAGGACAAGGTGGCATTAATGAGTAGGATGAGGTGGAACAGAGGATGTTTTAGTTAGATTCTGAAATGCTTTGCATTGACAAGAAATTTAGAAAATGTTATCTGGATCCTGCAATCTTCTGAAATAACAAATACTGTATACAAAATACTTGACTGACATTTTCAAGTTTTTAAAAAAACTTTCCCTTTTCATAATTGTTAGATTTTTAATACAAACTAGGCTTTGAAAAACCACAATCCAAAAGTCCCTGTCAGTCTTTCAGTGTTATTTTTCTGAAGACGATAATTACTTGTTAATTAAACTGTAACATGCTTTTCAGATTTCTGTTGTAATACGGATTATGTTGATGCAAGTTTCAAATTGCTGTATGCAGTTAGGTTGATGTCTGGATAAGCAGCAGGTTTCATGGTCTACAAGGTGAGATGCATTTCTACATATCTAAGACAATATGCAAGTGACTGTCAAATAACCTTTAGGGCAAGAACACATTAAACAGATGTGTACATGTTATAAGTGTGCAAAAGAGACAAAACGGCAGAAAAATAATAATGATAATAACTGACAGAGGTTTACACCCTAAATCAACATCTATTAATGTCAGTGTAAATATCACACACAAAGCCTCTTGCCATGGAGTTCACCAATTTTACACATATAAACTTGGCCAGACCAACATCTGAAGTTGACAACATTCAATACAAATTCAGACAACTCAACAAATTCACGAGAGCAGAAATTGCCATCCCATTCTGCATATGGCCGGAAAACCTCTCCCACATAGCAGATTGAGGCCATCTCAATCACAGATTCTCCCCAGAACTGGGCCTGCCAGCTCGCAAAACAGAAGAACTCCAGGACCTGAACATACTGTACGCTGTACCAGATTTAATTGCTTCATAGCAGAGGCAAATTGTCAACCTTCCAACAGCTATAACTCATATGGTAATCAGATCAATGAGCCAACAAACAGGCAGTGCAAATCAGTTAGGAACAAGACAGCAAGAGAAACGGATGAAGATAAATGAAAGTAATTCATCGCTGTGATGGCTCTGAACTACAGGTCAGCTGTCTTGCAACACACTGTGGCATCATTTGTTCCGTTACATTACTTATCTTTTGTGTGAAAACCTGTAAGCTATGGAATTAGAAGTGAGCGGGCAAAAAGGTGCTTGAATAATTATATCAGACATCAATTTAATTTAGATTTCAGATCGTGTTGATTTTATGCTAGTTGGTGAATGTGTGTCCTGACCAGTTCATTGGAACGCTGCCTTACTGTCAGATCCCGGGAACCAGGAACGCGGACGCGCTCACATGCACGCAGTCACTTCAAAAAGCCTCCTGCCTTTCAATCCTCAGTAAATAAACAGGGCCTCATTCTGGCACAGACAATAATTATATTCCTCTTTATTAGTGTTGCTGTTCTATCAGAGGCTGTTTGCTCAAGCCACAGGTGTTTCTCTGATGCTTTGCCGTCCAACACCCTTTCATTAGGTAGAAAAGGGAAGAGACCCAGCCGTAAGAAACAGAAAGAAAATATGCATCTAACGCACTGAGAGGATTTTTTATACTGAACAGTATTTTAGAAATCTAATAAAATTGTAATATTAAAATTATTACCGAAAAGTAAGTCTGAAAAAATAGGACAAAGGAAGAAGCAGATAGAGGGATAAGGAAACTGAGACCAATTAGCGGTGATAAATGCATGAAAGATCCTTTTCACTTAACATGTGACTTAAGAGTAAAAAGGCGATCTTTCTTTTTTTATTATTCTGTATATGCTTTTTAGAACTCACTCCAATGATATCTAATTGAACCCAATAAACAGCAGGTTCAGGAGAACTGAAAATCACTTAATGTCTTCTTAGGCATCCACAATACGTTTTTTTCACTCTGCACATCTAACCAGAATCACTGTCAGGTGACAACACATTCACTCAACTGACTAAAGAAAGGCGCCGAATCGCTGTCACCTAGCAACAGGGAGTGGCCAGAGCTGACGATGTCTCCCGCCACCCCAGGCAACAGAAGGCCAATATATATCATCACACGGAGCTCCCGGCCACACGCCACCAGCGACACAGTCAAGGCCAAACCCTAGACTGCGGTGGGTAGCTTGGAACTATGAAAGGGCACCTTAGACCACTGCACTGCCCATGAGCCCTAACAAGTGGAAAACAGATCAATAACTGGTCTATGTCTGCTAATTGCTCCAGAGTAACAGACATTACGTGACTCCTATTCCACCCCTCGCCAAATGTATTACAACCTGCTTGACTATAACTATTCTGTCTGAAACCCTACCTCTTCAAAAGAGAATCTGAAATGAGTATGTACACACTTTTTAAATAAATTGCAAAAAAGGGTCTGCTAAATGATTCAAATGGAAAATCCACTAGAGCAGCAGAAGTGTCACATTGTCGTGAAGGAGGTAGAAGGCACCCTAGTGCAAATATGCTTTGATTGCTTCGCCGTGTCGTCCTGATTAGCTCCTTGCATAAACATGGAACTAGTAGCGTGGGTCAACTCTCAACACACCAGAGGGGCCAGAATCCTCTCTCCAGGCATTTCTTCTGTGGATCGCTTCGTCCCTTCATCCCTCAATCCCTCCATCCCCATTCTAATTTTGTGGGGGACACGATCTCATTAGGTGTCTTGTTACCATAGGGGCTGTGTGTTTCTCTTATGCAGCCAATCAGTGCCGGCGTTATGACTTCCATTATGTGAAGTGGACAGAGTGGTTCAGGTGGTTTGTCACCACTGACAGGAGGTTTGAGCCAATCACTATGGATACTAACAAGCCAGCTGTTTGCAAAACCACCACAGACTGATAAATTAGCTGTTGGCTAAATTAACTGGGTGAAACAACCAAACAACCCAGTATGAGTAAATATATTTTACTCGCCAATGGATGCTATTTGTAAAGGTCAGCGCTAGAAGAAATAAAAATAGGAAGTTGGCAATGTTTCACTTGGCACTCTAACGTGCTTCATGCTTGTCACTGTGCGCTGACATTGAATGACCATACGCTCACAAAGAAGGACGACTACAAGGATTAGCCAAATAAAACCTCAACTACGAGAGCTGAACACGGCCTGTGGACTATTTCTCTGACTGTACTCTAACCATGCGCATGTTCCAGATGCATTTCTTTTTACATAGGCCCACCTACATCTCCAAATCCTCATAAGCACATTGTCCTGGCCAATCAAATTGACATCTGCGCTGAAACAGTAGTGAAGCAAATTTGCCGGGACAAAAGGCACGCAGCTACAGAGGATATACAAATACTCATTAGGATTCATGAATGTACGTTGTTTTAAGACTCGACATTGGATCTGAAATTGAATGGAGCCATCAGAGACACAGTCCACGGACCTCCATTGAGATTAAATACTTTGTGTGGAGTTTTAACAAAATAGAAAATTCTGTGAGTCTCTCTGGGTTTGAAGTGAGAACTACTAAAGACAAGTTGTGTCTGCTTTAGATCCTCTGTGTCTTGGCTTCCTTTGATCATGGGTGAGAGCCAGCCCCTCTGGCTTCCTGTGTTGTGTTGAGGCCAGCTAGGCAACAGCGAGTGCTAATCTTGATACACTTCCTTGGTTCACAGGGCTGCACTTTGAAGACCTTAGTCTGTTTGGGAGATTAATGTGATTTGGTGCTAATTTCCTGTGAGGCCTCCTCCATCATATTCATCAACCCTGCCTGGACCTACAACGCACCCACAGCCCCTTGGCTTTAGCTTCACGTTTCCATGACAACTGGATGCATGTGCATGTGTTCGTAGTTCTACTCCAGCAGAGGTTTAAAAACTCGGAGAAATCCCTTCTGGGGAAGACGGCGGTCAAAGATCTGCTCTCATGGAAGCGTATTTATTTGATTTAAAGAAACCAAACCGGTGGAAAAAGACTAAACATGGGCTTGGACTGTCTTCACTCCGCATGTGAGACTTAGAGGACACGGGGAGATGTGTGGAACGACATTAGTATGTGTGGGTCAGTGCATTCCTTTCGGTTGAGGTTTGCCTGGCCTGGTAGTTAGGGTCAGTTTCCACTAGCTTTCGTGCTTTGTTGGGGAGCGGTTTCCTGTGACATCTACAGTGGATGTTTCCTGCCAGGACTCAGCGTTAAATGAAGCAGAACGTCGGCCCTAAAGGGGAAAGGTTCGAGCTGTAAGCGGTTGTGGGACAAATGTTACGTTGATATAAATGAAAAGCAGGCTGTGAAAATCTTAAAATGTATTTACAATATATAGTCACACCTAGGAGACTTAACAAGGAACACAACGAGTGGCCCCACCCAGGAAATGCACGAGAAGGCTGAAAGTTGAGCACTTATTGTTACTGTTGTGAACGTGCAAAGTAAAAGCCCACTGGTTCATTAAATGTAACCTATTTAAAAGTTACTGTATTTCGAGTAGTGAACACTTTGGCGCCTTGCCGTTCATCACTCAGCAGCTCTACGACAGCCTGCAGGTTTACAATGGTCATAGCCGTGCCAACTTAGCCTGGATGTTTTACTGATGTGACGCATTTTCCAAACAATCAATCAACTTCTCTGTAAATGTCACTCTTCCCTCCCATAGCATAGTTGTCAACTCCCACACACACACCACCCACAAATAGGTTTAACTGTTAACTTCAAACCCTAAAGTACAACAGCTGATTCAATCGGTCAAAGTTTTGATGATTGGTTGACTAATTTAATCTTGTGCACAGGGGTAAAAACAGACATTTAGGGGCCTGAGGAGAGGGGAAATGTTGACACGGTCCTGGAGGGTTGAAGAAAGCACAGAAATGACCTTTGGGAGTGTTTTCTGTGTTGCTGTAAGGGTGTGCTTCTGCTGATATGACGATCAGGGCATGGAAGAGAAACAGGAAGACTGGGAAGTGCAGTGTTTGTGCATGGAAACAGGTCAATGCCCTCAGCAGATTCTGAATGTATGTGCCTGGGACTGGATTATAAATCAGGTACGTTACTGTTCCAAAAAAAAATGAACCTTTGTAATCCTCCCCCCCACTCTACTACAAGCTCTGGGAGGACATGCCCCGTCTCACTGCATGGAGAATTCATCTGTGGACCTAAATGTTGAAAAGGTACTAATCTTTGTCCTGATCTCCTCCACCCCCAACACTGTCACCCGTCTCTGAGTCATTCTACATTAGATTCTGTCTCCTTCGCCATTGAACCCAGAACCAGGAGATCCAATTTCATGTAGACTGGCTCAGCCAACGTCGTTCAAGTTGAGGACTTGGTCATTCCACCGTGTAACTGCACGGAAATGGAGCGTGGCAGTTCCTACAACACAATAGCCATTCTATGCTCCCAGACATAGAGAAAGGCATTTCCCCAGGTTTGGATGTAGGCACGTCTTGCATTCTCACTGTGCAGCGCACTAATCTATCAAATCTATATTGAAATAGAATTCGTTAGACCTGCACAGTCCTGTTGGGTTCTTTGTATGGTCATGCTATATTCTAGCCTTGCCAGACTCAATATTAAGAGTGGTGAACGTTGGGCCCTCTCTATTGCTAGAGTGTTTTTTCGCTCTTCCAAACCTCATCTTCAACATGGCGCTGCTCATGAAACATCCCGTCGATCTGCTAATCCCGTCCAAACAAAGCCAAACAAATCCCATACTAGGTCATTACCCCCTCCTGTGGTCTAGTACCACTGCTGTAGTACTACAGTTTCCTGTGTGAGGCTCTGAGTGTGGACTTTTCCATATGAAGCGGACTGAATGGATGTATTGGTGCATTTGGCCAATTAAGGTTTCCATGTGAAGTGCCTATCAGCACCATTCAAATGAAGTACGCAGGCAGAGTAGATTCATTTTCTGATTCATCATTTTGGCCCCCACACACCCATGGTAATCTGTCTTTCATTGGACCCGTTACAGAGAGAGAACTAAATAATAACGTAATTAACCTTCATTTCCTCTGAAATGGACATTTGTAATAATCTCCCATTTTATGGCTAGCAGTTTGGGTCAGGCATTTCCTGAGACAAAAGTGGCGATTTGGAACGGTGAACACAACGGGCCCGGCATTATTAAAAAAAAATGAGATAAGTGGGGAAAAAGTGAAATTAGTCCAATAGCTGGAAATGTTCAGTGGACGATGATCTGGACACAGCACATGTCATTTATAGCTGTATTAGATGAATTAGATGAACAATGAATGTGACTAAACCAGGTTCCCATTAGCCTGTCCATCAAATAACTTCGCTGTATCTTTCAGTGGAAATGTGTTCAGCAAGCATCACCACACATATTTCAGTTTCCTCACGTCTGGTTATGGTGCCTTCTCCCTGATGGTCAATACGGAAGCCATTTCAGGTTTTAAAGGACTCCTAGAATTCTACAGCAATGACACTAATATTGATACAAGAACAGCGCCATAGGGAACATGCTGAGTCCATGGTAAATAGTAAATAGTAATTACTTTGCTCTCTTAAGTTCTGGTAACATCCACAAGGATTTCGAATATCTGCGAAAGTTCACATCAGTTTAAATTCACGACTTGTTGAAGCCGTAACAAGTCCATTCAGATGTCTGTTGTTATCGGCATGACCATGGAAAGTACTATAGCCAATTCCTGTTTAACTAACTGGTATGGAAGCAAACAGCTATGCAAGGAAGGGGAAACCCCCATCAGTAGACAAAGCAATTGGAAAAATAAACAGATGCTCAGCTATCCCACCCAGGACACCAAAGAGGAATCAAACTTTAGGCTGACGATGGGAAGAACCCAAACTGGACTATATTTCATGGATTTGCAATATTTGATCTTTGAGGTTACAAGGCTAATTCTTTTATGTTCCAAGACTAATCCTAAAAAAAAGTATACATTTATTTGTCAATATTAGGTATGTTCAAAAAATAAACAAAAAATGTCTCATCCTAATATCTCCAGATTAGTTTATGTTTTCAAGACACCCACAGCAGATAAGCAGGGACAATGGCTCTCTTTCTCATAACAGTGGGGAGCTAAGAGAAACTTGTGTTTGGGGTGTCTGACTGTCTTTATGTGTGTCACAATAACAATGATAACATCTCAGTGAAGATAACCAGACAGAAATGTTAGGCCCAGGAAAAGTATGTTTTCTAAGACTGGAAAGCATGTGGAATGTGTCCCCACGGTCATAACCCAGTCATATAATAACCACCGCAGAGCACACCGGCGTTCCACCATGGGTTTTCCCTGATGTGTAATAATAACTGTCCTTCCTATTGTTTGTCTGGTGCCTTGTTGGCCTGACGTCTCTGGGCTGGGGGGATATGACATCAGGACTGGAATGGAGAGCGGACACCTGCGAATCTACGCAGTGAGGAGGCGGAGAAGAGGGGGTCACAACCCCTCCCGCATGTAGGAGCGGATAAATATGGGCCGGGAAGGGGGAGGGGCTACACATCTGTCTGACCTGCAGTAGAACAAGTCCAGCCCACTGCCCATCAGGGAGGGAGACAGGGGCAGTTTTATACCACACATTTGCAGTGTGTGTGTGGGTGTGTGTGTGTGTTTGTGTGAGTTTGTGTTTGTGTGAATGTGTGTGTGTGTCTGTGTGAGTGTGTGAGTGTGTGAGTGTGTGAGTGTGTGAGTGTGTGTCTGTGTGTCTGTGTGTCTGTGTGTCTGTGTGTCTGTGTGAGTGTTTGTCTGTGTGAATGTTTGTCTGTGTGAGTGTGTACCTGTGTGAGTCTGTGTGTGTGTGTGTGTCTGTGTGAGTGTG
The DNA here is from genome assembly GCA_016801105.1 of Esox niger. Lineage (NCBI taxonomy): Eukaryota > Metazoa > Chordata > Actinopteri > Esociformes > Esocidae > Esox > Esox niger. Next base: position 24,182 of record JACXGJ010009420.1, read on the forward strand.
TCTGTGTGAGTGTGTGTCTGTGTGAGAGATCTGAGTGTGTGTCTGTGTTGTTTATGTGCCTTTTAGGTAGATGTAATATATAAGAAACACCCACGCAAAGGCATTTGTTCACAGGTCATCCAAATTTACGTGAAGCTGGGTTGGACCCCGGCAGCTATGATTTCAACAG